>JBBCBC010000016.1:16865303-16949095 GCA_037126765.1 Stenogyne calaminthoides | reverse complement strand
AAAGAATGAATAACCCGAATTTCAAAAACCCTCGAATAAATCCTTTAGCAAGATTATCAAGAAAAAAGAGACTCGTATAAAGTCGCCTCAATTATCGAAAAGGCTCAAGATTGAGAAAAACTGAAGGTGGTCAAAATCGATCCGCAAAGGAACCGAATTTATAAATCATATCATATCCGATTATTATGCAAAGAAATGGAATTACTCATGAAACATCACCGGAAGGACCCCTCAACAAAATGGTGTTGGTTTAAAAGGCGAATGTGACTCGAAAGAAGCTTCAAGGACAATGATACCGTGTTTATATTCCTAAAAGATTTTAGGTCAAGTCGCCAACACCGCATGCTATTCACGTAATCGATCCATGCCGACCAAGAGTCAAGGCAAAACACCCTATGAGCTTTGGAATGAAAGGAAGCCTCTTGTTTCTTTTCTTTCGTGTGTTTGGTTGCAAGTGTTTCATACACAATAATGGTAAAGATCAGCTTGAAAACATTTGATAGTAAAAGTCGATGAAGGAATATTCTTAGGATATTCTCAAGTCAAGAAAAGCTTTCGAGTTTACAACCGTAGGACTCTTATTGTGGAGGAAATACCTCATGTTGTTTTTTTATGAATCTACTTGTGTTCGGAAGAAAGAACATGATGCGTAAGAACCACCAAGAGAATCACCAGATTAAGCCCGAAAAGAATGACAAAACATCCAATCGAACCTCGAAAAGAAGAAGTCACCACCATCTATGATTGGAGTGACTCGGACTCGATAAAGAAGTTCAGATGGAACTCGTGATGGTGAGACTCAGATGGAAAGTCTTCACCGAAGGAGAACCAACACACCGAAGTCGATTAATCTGAACAGACACCGCCTGTACTCGTATGTGATGCTAATGAAGATGTGGTCACAAATGAGGCTAATTCTCAATCTATCAACCAAAGGGGAACAAATGTCTCGACAATGTTCAATAGAATTTCCCGAGGAAGATGATTCCCTTTCTCCTTTTTTGTTGTTCCCTGAGTTTATTGAACTAACTAAACCTAACATTTCAAATGTTGAGGATACTATTGAAGGGGAACATCTAGAAGTCAGGTTGTGGGTGATCTAACCGAAGGTGTCAAAACAAGAAGGTTCCATGGTGAAAGTGCACTATTCTCGGCAACTTCCTATAAAAAAAGAGCCTCATGAGATTGATGAAGCTCTCTACAAGATTCTTTTTGGATTCTTCTTTATGCAAGATGAAATTTGAATCAATTTTCAAGGAATGAAGTATGGGAGCTAGTACATAGACACGAAAAGGCACAATGTTATTGGAACCAAGTGGGTATTCAAGAATAAAAGAGATGAAAACAACAACATTGTAAGAAACAAGGCAAGGCTAGTTGCACAAGGTTATTCCCAAGAAAGAAGGCTTGGATTATGATGAAACCTTTGACCACCAAGCAAGACTAGAAGCCATCGATTGTTTCTTGCATATCTTTTTTACATGAAGTTCACATCTATCAAATGGATGTGAAAAGTGCATTTTTGAACGGTGTGCTTAAAGAAGAGGTTTATGTAGAACAACCTCCTGGTTTCGCATTGAATGACCAAGTTCTACGTGCTCGAAAAAGCCTTGTATGGTCTTAAGCAAAAGCACCCGAGCTTGGTATGATACTCTTTTCTCGGTTTCTTCTTGACCATGGTTTTGTCAAAGGAACTGCTGATAGAACTCGCTGTTGAGATTGAAGATGGGGAAGATATCTTATCTTGGTTCGATATATATGTTGATGACATCATTTTTGGATCTCCAAACCATCAGTTGTGTGAAAAGTTTTCAACACTGATGAAAGGTAAGTTTGAGATGTCAATGATGGGAGAGATGAATTTCTTTCTAGGTCTTCAAGTGAAACAATCAAAGGAAGGAATCTTCATCAACCCGCAAAGTACACCGTAGATCCGATTGCAAAATATGGTGTACAAAATTGCAATGCGCTTAGAATTCCTATGAATACTAACTACAAGATGGATCCTCGATTACGAAGGTAAATCGAGAATTCATACCGATTATAGAGGAATCATTGGATCATTGCTCTATCTCACGTTAAGTAGGCCTGATATAACATTTGTTTGTTGGGATATGTGCAAGATACCAAGCTAATCCTAAGGCTAGTCACATGGAGGTCGCCAAAAGATAATGAAGTATCTTAAGGGCACAAATGAATAGAGGATTATGGTATCCAAATGATGATAACCTTGAATTAACCGGTTACTTTCGGATGTCGATTATGGAGGTTGTAGAATTGACAGGAAGTCCACTACAGAACTTGTCAATTTCTTGGAAGTAAGTTGATATCTTGGTTTTCGAAGAAATGCAGACCCTCGATGCAACCAAGATTCATCGAAGCTAAATACATGGTCTGCGAGGAAGTCATTGTTGTTTTCGATTCTTTGGCTCGCACAACAATTAAGGGATTATAAAGTTGTAGCCAATGAAGTACCAATATTTTGTGACAATAATAGTGCCATTGCTATTTCACAAAAATCCGTTATTGCACACCGATGCAAGCATGTGGATATCGGACATCACTTCATCCGAGACCATGTTGAGAAAAAGGACATCAGATGGAGAAAATTCATCGATAAGCGAGAGTCGATATCTTGACTAAACCTTTGGGTCAATCAAGATTTCGAGAACTATCGATTGAATTAGGGATGTTGGATCTAGGTGTATAGAGTAAAATCTAAAAAATTGAAGGTTTTCGGATGCATGAAGTTTTCTCGAGATTCTACTTGAAACCTCGGGGATAAAATCGAGATATCTTGAGGCGAGTCTCGAAACTCAGATTTCTTGAAGGTCAAGATTTAGTAGCATATTGAACCCATTCAAGATTACTTCGATATCATCTTGACATTTTATCAAGGTCAATACTTAGTAAGACTGATAGAGGGAAATTAGTCCGAAGAAGTAATGACTCATGCGACTCATTTATTGCTTAAGTAAAACTCAGTAATCATTTGCAATAAATAAAAAACACCTGAAGAATGTTTTTTAAGTGGATCTTTGAAATTCCTAAGAAGGTCAACAAATCATTAAATGCTCACATTACTTTTAATAACCAATAAGGTTAAAATGGCGGCTTACTTTTCGGAGGATCAACCTTTCGCATACCCGATTTATCGTGGATTAATCTTAACCGTTGTTTTTCACCAAATTGGTACGATTCCCCACGATCTCAAGATATATATTCCTTTGAAATCCATTCAAGCTAAATTTTATTAATTCCTTCACTCCCAAAACCCTCTGCAAAATCACTTTACCCAGAAAAGCTTCATCGCTCCAAACCCTAAAATCTTTAAATCTCAAAATGGCTCCTACCATATTCGAAAGATTGGCCAAAACAAATAAGCCATGGTATGAGTACGTGGTTTCTCTGGAGAGTACTTCCAATGCCAAGCACGAAGAAGAGGCACTCCACTTGATTCGGTTGGCAAAATTGACGAACCTCGTCGCGAACCGACCGGAGGCGGAGTATACTCGCGAGGTAATAGAGTTTGTCGCTAATTTGGAAATAGATGAGGATGATTGTATTGAGTCCAAGATTTCTGTTTCGTATCTTGAACAATCAATGAAGTATGTGGATTTTGTTCGAGAGCTTTATATTGTCCCTAAGCATTTAAACAACATTTTTGAGTTGTGCGATAGGGGAGATGATCCCTCATTGTATATGTTGGGACGGGAGCAAGAGTATCTTGATGGGATTACTGAGAATCCTGTTAAGTTTGAAGCAACTCTGCATAAGCGGCATCTAAAGCCAAAATACAGAGTGTTGATGGATATTGTGGGAAAGTGCATCATGAGTCGATCTGGAAGCTTTGAGCAGATCAGCACTCCCAAACTCCGACTGATGGCGGCGATTGAGGACTCACCCACCAAGGAGTTCAACTGGTTGAAGTATCTATCAAGGTGGTGAGTGAGCAAGCCAAGGTCATAAAAAGGGAGGATGGGGTAATATCGATCAAAGGCAGGATCCTCCATGCCACCAAAATAACTTTTATTTTGGAAATGTGCAGAGAGGAGGAGGATATCTTTTCCAACTCTACTCTATTCCCTAAGTCCAAAGTAATGTTCAAGCCCATTGCTGCAAATAGGACTATCAAGGGGAAGAAAGAGAAAAAGGTGGAATCACCAGTTGCGGCTGCTGCTGAAGAAAGCCAACAAACCAGGGGGAAGGTTTTGTTGGATGCCAAGATGGAGCAGGGTGAGAAATTGAAGAAGCAAAAGACCATTGCTCCAAAGCGCAAAAGAATGGTGGTTCTCACTGATGAAGATGAGGAAAGTGAGACTGAGGAGATTCAGCCTGAGAGTCAAACTGCTCAGAAATCGCCTTTACTTGTATTGGATCAGGCTATCTCAAAGGCATAGGATCAAACTGAGGAGCAAGTCTTCTCTGAGGTTCTTGAGACGTCGCTTAGTTCTGATAAGTTCTCTCAAGAAATCTTCCAAGGACCTCAGACCTCGTGAGCAAGTATGATTCTGTTGAGGAAGCAGCTGCTCCGAGACCTCATAAAATGTTGATTCCTCCGAGGAAGTGCCCACTCAAGTCTCGAGCAAACCGAATTCCCATCGAGGAGGCGCCACTGGACCTCAGAACCAAGTCGATTCGGGATCGAGGAGGCGTCTGCCCAAACCTCGAGTTTGCCGAGCCTCGTGAGCCGATGAATTTTGATGAGCTCTGAATGAGTTTCATTAACGATCTTTCAATGAGACTTTCCAAGCTGAACCCGAGAGCCCGATGCTCAAGAAAGGTGAAGTTTAAGAGACCGAATGGCGAAGCAAGGGGGAACGGTTCATCCTTGACCGCTACCCGAAGGCTAGCTCATTCCCCGACCTCCAAGACATCTTCTTCTTGATTGAGGTCAACGGTCTACATCCTCAACCGACTCTTCCCGAGATGCTCAACATTGCTTCATTCGAGGCGAAGATCGGTGGAACGAGGAGACAAATTTTTCTCCTTTGAATTCTCGGGGGTTCAGAAAAACCAAGCTCAGGATGAAAATCTCAGACTTTGATGAGCTTGTGAAGAGGAAGGTTGCTGAGAGGAAAGTTGTTGAAGTTGGTGCCCCGAGCTCCAAAGATAAATCTCAGGATGGGGACCAACAAGAGGATGATGAGAGTCAATCTCAGAAGGAGAAAGACTCAACTGATGCTGATCAGGCTGCTGTCGAACATCCTCAGACTGAAGTTAGCCTTCAGGTAACTTTTGGCACTATTAATAATTATGTCAGGATTACTGAAGTTCCTACCTTTAAATCTCTAATGTCTGATATGCAGACTGAGGCTCAGGTGGACACCCAAGCTCAGGGTGAATCCCAGACTCAGACTGAGTCTGAAGCCCCGGTTCAGACTAAAGCTCAAGTTCAGACTGAGACTCAGGATGAACAGCCAACTCAGGAGGCACAACAGATCAGATATGCTCCTGAGATTGACCTCACCCTTGTGATGGAGAAGCTGGAGAAGGTTGAGCCAATCCTGAACAAAATTGCTCAGATGGAGGAGGTTTTGGCCAACCAAACTCATAAGATTGACAGCTTGAGTTCTTCTTCAGAACTGGTGCTACTTCAGGATACTCTGACAGACAAGCTGGCCTCCATGGAAGGAAAGTTAGAAGAGAAGATGGAGGGGGTCAAGGCTGAGCTTAATGCAGAGCTGAAGCAGAAGCATCAGGAGCAGACTCAAATTCAAGAAGCAAAGTTGGTAGAGAAGAATGAGATGCTGGTGAAGAATGTCGTTGAGGAAATGAGCTCAATGCTCATGGCCAAGATGACAGATATGTTCAAAGAAGCTCTCTCTAGCCAATTTGCTCATCTGTTTGAAGAATTCTCTGTGGCGAAGAACCACCTCAGAAGGCTCGAGGAGGAGCAAGATCAGATGGCAGGGGAGGTGCGGAGTGTCAGTAAAGAACAATACCATATGGACACAGCACTCTCCAGGCTTCTGCCAGAGTATGGTTCCAAGAAGGGGGAAAGACCTGGAGCTGATCTCAGGAATTTATTGGAACATACTCTGAAAGGCAAGGTTGTTAAGGATGCTGAAAAGAAGATCATTGCCGAAGCCATGAAGGAGATAGAGGTCACTGAGAAGCTAAAGTTCAAGAAGGTGGAGAAGCCAATCTACACTCAGGTTTCAGAGGAAACAATGCAAGAAGTTGCAATAGAGAAACTGAGTGGTAGAGGAAGAATTGGTACAAGCCTAGCTGGTGCTGAATTACCCATCAAGAGAAAGGCTATGGCGATGGAAAAGCCTGAGGGCAAAAGAGAAAAGGCTTCTAAGCCAGTTCAGAGAAAATTGATGCTGGATATTGAAGAATCTGAGGTTGAGCCAAAGAAGAAGCTCTTCAATACCAAAAGCGCTCTGAAAACACTCCAAATTGAACAAGCAAAGAAAAATGTTGCTTCTGTTTCTGGTGTACCAGTGATCAGAAAGAAGGTAAAAGAAGAGCAGAAAAGAAGGAGTGGATTCAAAAAGTTCGCAAGCAAGAGGAGAGGGAACACAAAAGCCAGAAATGGCCGCGATGTTGACAAATGGATGCGATCCAAATTTCAACGATGCATGGGAAGAAATTAAGAGAACTTTTGGTTCTATTATGATGTGCTCAGAGAATGGAGAGGGGAGAGCTCAGATCCCAATGAGGCTTTCATCGACTATCTCCTGACCTTCTATCCTAAATATCTTCAAGGCTGGATAAATCTTGCGGATGAAGGAAAGGTGCAGATAACCGCCCCTAGTCCATACGTGTACCCTCCTCCCAGGCTGGAGAATGGCTGTGTAAATGAGAAAGCCATTGCTCAAGAAAAAAAAAGACGCCATTTCGGTTAGATCCGACAGGAACAATCCCGATATCATTAAAAAAAGAGAGATCTTGGAAAAAAAAGAAGATATTACGGAATGTTCAACCTTGAAGTCCCTGCTGATGAGGTGGAAGAAGATCAGAACTGAAGAGCCGAGCTGAAGAACAGAAGAAGACTAAAGAATGAAGACTCAGAAGATTCATGTAATCCTTTTTCTTTTTTGTCTTTTTGATTTTGTTAGATAAGATTCATTGTAAACTTGTAACAGTCTACCTATCATCAATGAAACCTTATCATTTATGCTCAAAAGATAATATATCATTATCTTATTTACATGTCTTTAATTTTGATATGCCTGAATGATTGTCTCTGAATTAATTGTTGGGAAATTAAGTATTTGGTGATGAATCCTTTGAGAGATTCTTTACTGAAGAAATTGTTGGGAGATTAATTGTTGGAAGACTCATTATGTATGGAAATTGTTGTGGGATAAAACCAATCTTGTAATAGGATAAACTGAAACCTGAGTATAGGATAAGTATATTTGTAACAAGATGGTTTTTGGCATCATCAAAAAGGGGGAAATTGTTGGGAGATGAATTTAATAAAGATATGATTTTGATTAGATCCCAAAACCCCTGAGTATGACATGTTCAGGATAATCTTGATAGTTGAGTCAGGATTCAGTTTTTTAGAGTATTCAGGATGTTATCTGCAAAATGTATAGTCAGAAGATATAGATCAGGTTAGGATCTGAAGATTCTGAAGAACTCAGTAAGTTTCTGAAGAAACCGAAGTTTCAGTATGAAACTGAAATTTCTGAAGTTTCAGTATGAAACTGAGAAACTGAAGACTCAGTGAGAAACTGGGATACTGAAGACTCAGTGTGAAACTGAGATACTGAAGACTCAGTATGAAACTAAGGAACTGAAGACTCAGCATGAAGACTCAGTATATCAGTCAGTATATCTGTAAAAACTCAGAAGACCCTGGAGACTCAGAAGACCTTGAAGACTCAGAAGACCCTGAAGACTCAGAAGACCCTGAAGACTCAGAAGACTCTGAAGACAGAAGACTGAAGACTGAAGATCAAGAATACTGAAGGCACAATAATTACTGAAGACTCAGTAATGTAATAATGCAATAATGAGAAGATCGCGATTCCTTAGAAAAATAGATATTGCCCAAGACATTCAAATGCAGACAAAAGGAACTAAGACAAAGTGTTGTTAAGGTTATATCACTCAGAGATTGTAACCAAAAAGAGCCGTTGAGTTGTCTACCTTTAACTGGAGACAAAAGTCAAAAAGAGAAAGACAACACTTTACCATACTGACACTGACAGCGACATGTCACTAAAAAGATGTCAGAAGTACTAAGTTCCAGACTGCAAAAGTGAAGACCGGCTACATGAAAGGCTATTGTCTAAAACGTGTTAGGGAGTCTCAAACACTAAATATAGTCGTTCTTCACACACCATAAGAGGAAACTCACGAAGCTATCTCTTCCAACGGATAGTTTTTCAAGAGTAACCTTGGTGTATGCCTATAAATACTTGTGACCCTCTACATTGTAAGGTTACGGGAAATTTGTAAGTAACTCAAGAGCTCAAACTTATTATTGCAAGTTGAAGCACTCGAAAACTCAAGAATTTCCCAAGTGCTTTAAATCGAAGAGAGCTCATTCCACTAAGCCTAGCTTGATAAGATATATCCAAAGCTTAGTCTAGATATCCTAGCCTTTGCATTGGTCTTTATTGTAAAGGATATCTCATTCTAGTTGGAAACCAACCAAGAAACCCCAAACCCTTTGTAAGGTAGTTTGAGTGTGATTGTTGGTGAGATTGGAGTTGTAAAGAGTTAGTAAACTACAATGCGGTAGTCAGAAAGCTCTAGAGAAGAAGTGAGTAATCTATCTTGGATAGACAGAAAGCTTGTGTGAGTTTTGAGTTAGTAAACTACAGAGGTAGTCAGAAAGCTCAAAATTAGAAAGGTTAGTAAACTACAGAGGTAGTCAGAAAGCCTTAGGAAGTAATTAGTGAATTTCTCTGAAGAGATCAGGGAGAGTGGACGTAGGAGCTTAAGTCTCTGAACCACTATAATTTGCTGTGTTCTTTGCTTTCTGTTTTGCTTGATTTATCTGTTGCATTACTGTGTTTTGAAAGCATATTTTCACTGATATTTCAGTTGGAATCAATCCACTGAAAGTTGCATATAATTGAATCATAGCCTAATCACTATTCCATTAAAGGAAGTTTTTCAGCAAAAGCTTAAAACGAGTATAAACTAAGGGCCAACCATTCCGCACATCTGAGTAGCTAGAACAGATAGTTACCAAACTGAACTTACTCTTCTGAGGGTTCAGTAAGTTAGTTATCTGATCCAAGCAACTCAGGATCTTTGAAAACTCAGGACTCAGTTGGGATTATCTGAGGTATCTGAAAGCAGCTCAGGATCACTGTCTCAGTAGACTTTGACTCAGAGCGATTTGTGCTTCTCAGGACCAAATCATCAGGACAACCTGACCCAAGCTGACCTCAGTAAAAGAAAAAGTTTTAAAATCACTGAACACGTGTATTCCCCCCCATACACGTGTAAGACTAGTTTGCACCGGGATCAACAACACCTGATCCGCACGAAAAGTTTTGGAAGTCTATTCACCCCTCCCCTCTAGACTTCCACCCTCACAAAACCAGTTCGGGACCTACAGAGACCATTGTCACTCCAAGAGGTTAGTTCACGTAAACCCGTAGCAATTCCGCATGCGTAGGATTTATGTGAACTGTTTATATGCATGATTTGTTGTTGAATTATTATTTGAATTAATATAGGATTAATTCATGCTAGTAATAATTGTTAGAATTAAATTTGTATTTAAATATTCATCCCAAATAGATCCGTGCAATTAATTCCCCAACAACTGGTATCAAAGCCCCGGTTTCGGGCTCTGAATTTTAAATTGTAATTTAATTCATTTTCATTAAATTTAAAATTGGATAGTAGAATTGCTAGATCTTTTTTTGTAGGTATCCAATTGTCATGGAATTTAATGTGTTTATTTATCATGCATATAAATTGTGGTTTTTTAATTCGATTCATTCGAATTCGTTTTGCCTCGTGAGAAAATCCACGAGTAGATTAGAATTTATTTGATTTGATCAATGTAATAGACTAGTCTAGATCTGGGTTTATTTATTTTTGTAAATAAATTATAACCGGATCAGAAACGGAGGCGGAGATGAAGAATTAAAAGATGGGATCCGGAATCGGGGGTAGGCAGCGTGCGTCGTGCGAAATGTGCCAAAGGCTTGCCATGTGACGCGGTCGCAAGCGTCTGCCAACGGGCGTGGGGTATTCGGCCGAATTGGCAGCGTCTGGATCGACCCAAGGGCGACGCAGCACAGGCAGCCTACGTCTGTGGCGAAAGCGATCTTCTTTGCGAGGAAGCCAATTTGGGTGATCTTGCCGAGGGGTGACGCGGGGAAAGCGATCTTCCGGCTTAAGCGTCTCCGAATCCGCATGGCCGCCGACCTCTGTCGAAACCTACCGAAAGCGCCGGCCGAAACACCGATGGGCGACGTCATGGCGCTTAGAGTCTGATGCGCCGCGGCGCCGATCGACACGGCCGGGGAGTGCAAGATGTGCACTCCGACCCGCGAGCTGGTCGATGACGTCACTAGACGTGGCGAACCTTTCGAGACGAACGATGAAGGCAAAGAAGACGATTTCTCGAGATAAAGACATGATAAAAATTAACCGTGACAATTGGATATGTGTACCCAATATGTTTATTTTTTTGTCTTGATGTTTATGCATTATTTTATGCTTATTTAAATTGTGTTTAAATTTGTGATGCATGAGAAAACGTTTTGAAAAATCTCACTTTCGAAAATTACTAAGTATGCTTAAACAATTAATTGACAATTTTATGGATAATAAAATTGAATTAATTTTGACCTCCATGATTTATTTATTTGTAAATTCTTTTGGAGAAATTTCCCCCACGGGACGGTCAAAAGATAGCTTTCACATGAATAAATTCCAGATGGATGATTGTGGATTATTACTAGTGGTGACGATGACCCTCCCCACGAGGCTCGTTCAAAGAGAAATAATAATTTTGTATTTAACCATGGTTATTACTTAGGTATAAAATTGATATGCATATACTTCCCCGAAGTCCCTGTCAATTTTATATTGGTCAAGTGGGAGCCAACTATTAATCTAGTTATTAAAGGTTTGTAATTGTTCTTGTTTGTAACCTGCTTGAATGTGTTTAAATAATTACCCACCCCACGTGGCTTATTTAAACTGTTTTGAGATGTTGGCTGATGCATGTTCATATTTTTGAGATTTTAATATGAGACATGTGGCCGAACCTTGTGATATATCTGTGCTTATGCATATTATTATTTATTTCAGTTCAGCATGTCGTAACCTTTTTTTAATCCACTGCTATTATACTTAAAGTCAATAGAATAAGTATGGAAACTATATTGATTGGAAACGAAAAATTATAATTGTCCTAACTGCACAAAAGCACAAGTGGATTCTTGACACACCAAAATCAGATGAGCCAACTGACGAGTCAAAAATGCGGGACTCGTCAGATCACCTTGCGAGAGATGTCGTCGCTGAAAATGGTGGAGGGCAAACCCATAAGGGATTACGTCCTCAAAATTAATGGCCCATCTGCACAAACTTGAGGTTCTGAGTGCAGATTATAATCTGGAGACTCGGATGAATTTGGTACTTCACTCTCTGCCCAAAAGTTTTTGAGCATTTTGGCCTCGCTAGCTGATTTGTTGCAAGCTTTGGTCTCGGCAGAGATGTTGATGGGGCACCAAACTTAAGCTTTGACGGTAAGTGATCCGTCTTCATCTTCTAGGCCAAGGGATGGCAAGAAGAAGAAGGTGACCAAAAGCCATTAGCAATCAGACTCAACTGTTGCCAAGGGAAATGATAAGATGACAAATGCTGGTGGTGTCAAGGAAAATCCAAAGAGGGAGTGCTTAAGCTGCGGTGAAAGAGGTGTTGGGGAATAATTTGCACAGATCTATTCGGGGTGAATATTTAAATACAAATTTAATTCTTATAATTATTACTAGCATCAATTAATCCTATATTAATTCAAATAATAATCCAACAACAAATCATGCATATAATTAATTCACGTAAATCCTAAGCATGCGGAATTCTACGAGTTTACGTGAACGTACCTCTTGGGATGGCAACGGTCTGGCTGATTAGCCTCACCAAAAGAACTTCCCAAGTATTCCCTTAATCCTTGCTCGACTATCCGGTGGTAGGACACTTGCGAATAATTAACAAAAGGAAAATAAATTATGTTACACCACCTTTGTGGATTTACTAATTTTTCCAGCACATAGAATTGTACTTGGGAATGAAAGAGTCATCCCCTATTTATAGAGCATAGGTGGTCGAAATTTTGGGTAGAAAATAATGTGGGAAAATCTTTTCTTGATCTCCAAGAAATCTTGAATATATCTCCTATATTCTTTTTCTTGAATTTAATGAGATAATCTTGTGTTCCAAGAATACATATCTTCATTCCATAACAAAATTCAAAGAAAATCTTTCTCCCCTTTTATCCATAAATTTCGAATTTTATGAGGAAAAATAAGCAACAATATTTATTTTATTTTAAACATCTTTTTCAGTTATTGGACTATATGTTGGGCTACTCAGGGGGCCTTTAGGAGAATTAAGATTGGACCTTCCAATGGATCTTGAATTATCAATATTGAGCCACAATATTATTCAAGCCCATAAATATTAATTAATCCCACTGCATAATTAATATTTCACTATCCATCTTAACCCATATTACAGTCAATATGGCTCCCGGTTATTATTTCCCGTGTTTAAGATTATCTAGCCCATTAATTAATTCAAGCCACTAAAATAGCTTTCCATTAATTAATAACTTTTGTCCTTGGTCAAGGAACTATTCAACATTATTATCCATACCGGAAACTAATTCCACTTGCAAGATTTGGTATGATAAAGCTTATGAACCTCCCAAGGGGGCAAATCAAACAAGCGTACTTGCACACGATTCTCCGTATTAAATCTTAGCAATCACATGTGACCAATAATATTGTCCAAGATAAAAAGTATTGAATCTCGTTGATTCTCTACCCATGATAAGTCAAAGCAATAGTTACCAATCACACGTGATCCTATTTAAGGAACGAAGATTAAGAAATAACGAACCATTGAGGTCTAATTCTTCCTTGTTCAGTTCTGAAGAATTTGTCCTCCTGTAGGTCCTATTCAGTGCATCAGTCATGCACTAGTGTAATCTCTTGGTCAAGACAAGCCAATCTGAGTCTTACACTTCAACCTTTCACGATGGGTTGATCATTTCCATCTAGGTCGTGAATGGCGTACTTTTAGTTACAAGGGACTTTTAATTTAATCTTCTGTGATCTGGTATCACTAAATTAACTACAATGTAACACGTACGAATTATTGAACAGTTACGCAGTAAATATATGTAACATTCGATAATATTTAAAACATCAGTGATAAACAATTTATTTCAGTAAATAAGTCCGAATTTCAGTCTTGATTATACAAAGTAAAAAGCATACTTTCCAGTATAATCCCAAAAATCTCCCACTTATACTTAAAGTCTGCTTTTAAGTATACTACAACATGTCTCGTGTAGTTCCTAATTCGTGACATCTAATGTCACCTACACGAACCTAATAATTTCTCCCACTTATACTCAAAGCAGATTGCAAATCGGTCTTGACACCCATTCCTTCCACATGTCTCTCGAATGTATTCAGAGGCGGCACCCTTTGTGAATGGATCTCGCTGGGTTGTCTTCCTCGACGCTATCTTTGCCACATCTATATCTCCTCTATTAACGATATCTCGTATAAGATGGTATTTCCTTTCAATGTGTTTGCTGGCTTTGTGGGCTCTTGGTTCCCTTGAATTTGCAACTACTCCGACATTGTCATAATAAACAGTGATTTTGCTGGGCAAATTCGGAACCACATTCAAGTCCACTAGGAAGTTCTTGAGTCAAACCGCTTCTTTTCATTTTGCCTCGCAGCGACTACATATTCGCTTCCATGGTAGAATCTCGACGATTTCGCTTGATGCTTCTCCATGTCACGGCTCCTCCCCCCATGCAAAACACACTACCGGAGGTAGATTTTCTGGAGTCTATGTCTGATTGGAAATCCGAGTCCGTGTAGCCGATGGGGATTGGACTATCTGACTGATAAATCAACATTCTATCCCGAGTTCTTTTCAGATACTTCAGAATGTTTTTAATCGTCAGTCCAATGCTCTTTCCCGGTTACTTTGATATCTTGCCACCATGCTAACAACAAAGCGATATCCGATCTCGTACACAAAGATTGCATACATAAGGCTTCCGACAGCCGAAGCATAAGGAATGCCTCTCATGTCATCTATCTCCTTTTGCATCTTAGGGCACATTTTCTTGGATAGATGGATTCCATGTCTGAAAGGTACGAAGCCTTTCTTGGAATCTTGCATGCTGAATCGTTTCAAGATAGTGTCTATGTATGAAGCGATAAACCTATCATCCTTTTCTTGCGATCTCGAGTGATCTTGATCCCAAGGATGTGTGTCGGCTTCCCCTAAGTCCTTCATATCAAACTGTTTTGAAAGTCATGCCCTTACGCCCGATAACACCTTTACATTGTTCCCGATGATCGAAATGTCGCTCACGATAGTACTAAGAATACCAATGCGCTTTCGACCACGCTTTTTGTACACACAACTTTCGAACTCATTTTGATCGAACCCATAAGACTTTATAACATGATCAAAACATTGGTTCCAAGCTCGATGCTGTTTGAGTCCGTAAATGGACTTCATGAGCTTACAAACTAGGTGTTCTTGGCCTTTTCAATGAAGCCTTGGGGTTGTTGCATATAGATATCTTCATCAAGACTTCCGTTAAGGAAAGCCGCCTTGACATCCATTTGCCGATTTCAAAGTCGAGATCTTGTGAAGAATCGATAAGAGAATTCGGATGGACTTAAGCATGGCTACTGGTAAAAAGTTTCCTCATAATAGATCCCTTCTTTCTGAGTATAACCTTTCGCCACGAGTCTTGCTTTGAAGGTTTCCACCTTCCCGTCCGGTCCTCTTTTTCTCTTAGACACCCACTTGCAACCAATGGGTTTGACCCCATTAAGTGGTTCGACTAGCTCCCACACTCCGTTATGAAACATAGAACCCATTTCGGCTTTCATTGTTGTTTGCCAAGAATCTGCATCCTTGTCTTGGATTGCCTCGTCATATGTCCATGGGTCTGATTCGACTTGTCTGGGAATCAAGTCCGAGGACTCTCCTATTCCCATGAATCTCTCGGGCTGTTTCACAACCCTCCCACTACGACGAGTTTTCGGTTGTGTAAGTGTGTCTTTTGGTATATCATCTTGTACAGTTGGCATTAAGGTTTGCCCCCTTAGCTCATTTAAGGTAATCTCACTTCTGGGTCTTCTTTCGTTCATATAGTCTTCTTCCAAAAATCTAAAGTGGGTGCTAATTACCACCTTTTGATCTTCGGGACCATAGAACATACACCCTTTTGTTCCCTCGGGGTATCCTACAAACAACCTTAATTCTGATCGAGGATCTAATTTTCCGGCTTCCTTGTCCAACACGTAGGCCGGACACCCCCAAATTCTCATGTGTCTCATACTAGGCTTGCGCCCGGTCCACAATTCTTTGGGAGTTTTGGGAACCGATTTGGATGGCACCAAGTTCAGAATGTAAGTTGGTGTTTCCAAGGCATGACCCCAGAACGACTTGGGAAGATCCGCAAAACTCATCATAGATATAACCATTTCCAAAAGAGTTCTGTTTCTTCGCTCTGCAACCCCGTTTTGTTGAGGGGTTCCAGGTGCGGTGAGCTGGGATGCAATCCCTTCATCAGATAAGTAGTTCAAAAACTCATCGCTGAGGTATTTGCCTCCACGATCGGATCATAGAGACTTGATACGTTTTTCCCTATGATTCTCTGCTTGAGCCTTAAATTCTTTGAATTTCTCAAAGGTCTCAGATTTATGCTTCATAAGGAAAATATAATCGTACCTTGAGTAATCATCAATAAAAGTGACAAAATACTCATAACCTCCTCTTGCTTTTGTTGACATTGGACCACATACATCTGTGTGAACGATCTCTAACACTTTTTTGGCTCTATTCCCCTTGGCTCCAAATGCCCTCTTGGTCATTTTACCCTCCAAACATGATTCGCAGGTTGGAATTGGTTCAACTTGGAGAAACTCCAGTGAACCGTCTTTGACCAACCTTTGGATCCTCTTTGGATTTATATGACCCAATCTTAGATGCCAAAGAAGTGTCTCGTTCACGTTTGATGAACGTTTTCTTTTCTCGGAAACAGTTGATGTGTTATAGGATGCATTTCGTGAGTGGTGTGCACAGTTAATTGTATAGAGATTATTCGACAATGTTCCATGACAGATAAATTTAACAAAAAGAGAAATGGTAACAACTTTATTAAAAGAAACCGAATATCCATCATGAAAAAGTTTAGAAACTGAAATTAAATTCTTTCTAAAACTCGGAACATAAAGAACATCTCTTAAAATTAAAACTCTGTCTTCAAAAGACAGGTGCACTTCTCCCACTGCTTCAGCTGCCACTCTCATAGCATCGCCCAGTGTGATGAGGATCTCACTCCCACTAAGTTGCCGGGTCCGCTTGAACCCCTGTAATGTGAAACAAACATGATTAGTGGATCCCGTATCCACCACCCATAAATGGGAGGCATACGCCGCTAAACAAGTTTCAACAACTAGTGCGTGAGAATTACCTTTCTTTCCATTTCCTTTGGGTCTGGAACAGGCTGACCTCCAATGTCCTTTTTCACCGCAGTTGAAGCACTTCCCCTTAGCTGGCTTGTTCACTCCACCACCCTTCTTCACCTTTTCTTTGCCATTGGCAACACTTGAGTTCACTTGCTTGTGGCCTTTGTCCCTTTTCTTGTTCTTACCACCCCTTGGCCTAGAAGAAGAAGAAGGTCCATTTGCCACCAAGGCTTGGCTCTTTTGCCCCAATATCGCCTCCGCCGAGACTAAAGCTTGCAACAGATCAGGCATTGAGAACTTCTGATTATTCATCTGGTAGTTCAGCCTGAATTGTTCAAAACTTTTCGGCAGAGAGTGGAGCACGAAATCGATTTGGGTTTCGATATCGATTCATTGCCAAGTACCTCAAGTTTGTTAAGGTGAGCCATCATCCGAGAACGCGTGCTCCCTTACGCCTCCCTCCACCATTTTCATAGAGAGCAAGTCCCTCATGGTGATCCGACGAGCCACACGGTTACGATGTTGAAACACCGCTTTAAGACTAGTCATGATGTCCGCAATGGTCTCAACGCTCGTGTTGGTGTTGCAAACACATCGACATAGAAGCCAAGATGGTACACTTTGCCATTTCGTTGGATCGCTCCCCGAAGATACTCTTTCTTAACCGTTTTAGTGGACTCATCTTTTGGCTTTTCCGGTTTAGGTGTGGTGAGAACCCAGTTATGGCTTTGTGCAATGAGGACAATAATAAGTTTACGACTGCAATCAACAAAATTTTCACCAGTGAGCAAATTGTCTTTAAGTATATTGAATAGTGGATTAAAAGGTTGTGACATGATGAACTGAAATAAACAATAATATGCATAAGCACAAAATTATCACAAGGTTCGATCACATGCATCATATTAAAATCTCAAAAAAAATATGAACATGCATCAGCCAACATCTCAAAACAGTTTAAATAAGCCACGTGGGGTGGGTCATTATTTAAACACATTCAAGCAGGTTACAAACAAGAACAGTTACAAACCTTTAATATGCAGATTAATAGTTGGCTCCCATTTGACCAATATAAAATTGACAGGGACTTCGGGAAAGTATATGCATATCAATTTTATACCTAAGTAATAACCATGATTAAATACAGGATTATTATTTCGCATTGAACGAGCCTCGTGGGGAGGTTCATCGTCGCCACTAGTAATAATCCACAATCATCCATTTGGAATTCATTCATGTGAAAGCTAACTTTTGACCGTCTCGTGCGGGGAATTTCTCCAAAAGAATTCACAAATAAATAAATCATGGAGGTCAAAATTAATTCAATTTTATTATCCGGAATAAAATTGTCAATTAATTATTTAAACATACTTAGTAATTTTTGAAGGTGGGATTTTTCATTGGGCAACTCTCATGCAAACACATTTAAACAAATTAAATAAAGCATAAGATAACACAATAATAAATCAAGCAAAGCAGAAAAATAAACATATTGGGCACAAATTATCCAATTGTCATGGTTTGATTTTTCTTGGCTTGATCTTGAAGAAATACCATCTTGAATTTCTCCCACTCGATCGTCTTGAAAAGAACTCCGTCTCGAAATGCCACGCCAAGTAGCTCGCAGCCGAGATGCACGCCCGCATCCGGCCGGCCACTTGGTCAAGTCGGCCTCGGCAGCCTCGGCGACGGCAGGCTCGGCGAGCCGCCCGCCCGTCTCCTCGGGACGCCTCGGCGAAGTCCGTGTAGTTCCTCGGCGGCGTCGTACCCCGCGAGCATCCGTCTTGTAGCGTGCTCACCAGCCACTGCCTCACCCTCGGAACTTCCGGCCCGCCGCCTCCCCCCTTGATCGCTCCGCCGCGGTCTGGCGTGAACTGTCGCCCGCCCGTCTTGTAACGATCCTCATCTGCCCTTTGGCCCTTTCCCCCCCCGCCCCCATGTTCTTGTGATCCAGCATCGAGCGTGCCTCCCCTTGGCATCGCGTTCGCGCGACGCACGCTACCTACGCCCGGTTCTAGATTTTATCCTTTAATTCTTCGTCTCCGTCCTCGTTTCCGATCTGGTTATAATTTATTTACAAAAAATAAATAAACCTAGATCTAGACTAGTCTATTACATTGATCAAATCAAACAAATCCTAATCTACTTGTGGATTTTCTCACGAGGCAAAACGAATCCGAACGAATCGAATAAAAAAACCACAATTTATATGCATGCATAAATAAACACATTAAATTCCATGACAATTGGATACCTGCAAAACAGATCTAGCAATTCTACTATCCAATTTTAAATTTAATGTCAGCGAATTAAATTACAATTTAAAAAATTCAGAGCTCGAAATCGTGGCTCGATACGATTGTTGGGGAATAATTTGCACATCTATTAAGGTGAATATTTAAATACAAATTTAATTCTTATAATTATTACTAGCATGAATTAATCCTATATTAATTCAAATAATAATCCAACAAAAAATCATGCATATAATTAATTCACGTAAATCCTACGCATACGGAATTCTACGAGTTTACGTGAATGTACGTCTTGGGATGACAACGGTCTGGCTGATTAGACTCACCAAAAGAACTTCCCAAGTATTCCCTTAATCCTTGCTCGACTATCCGGTGGTAGGACACTTGCAAACAATTAACAAAAGGAAAATAAATTATGTTGCACCACCTTTGTGGATTTACTAATTTTTCCAGCACATGGAATTGTACTTGGGAATGAAAGAGTCATCCCCTATTTATAGAGCATAGGTGGTCGAAATTTTGGGTAGAAAATAATGTGGGAAAATCTTTTCTTGATCTCCAAGAAATCTTGAATATATCTCGTATATTCTTTTTCCCATAATTATAATATTCCACAAAATCCCACCTACTCTTTGTTATGGAGTAATTTTCAAAAATTATAGGCAAGATTCCAAGATTTGGATCTTCTTGAATTTATGAGATATTCTTGTATTTCAAGAAATACATATCTTCCATAATATATTTTCAAGAAAATCTTTCTTGCCCTTAATTATCCAAAATTTTCGAAATTATCTTCATGAATAACCAAGTGGGAGATTTTTTGAATTTAATGAGATAATCTTGTGTTACAAGAATACATGTCTTCATTCCATAACAAAATTCAAAGAAAATCTTTCTCCCCTTTTATCCATAAATTTCGAATTTTATGAGGAAAAATAAGCAACAATATTTATTTTATTTTAAATACCTTTTTCAGTTATTGGACTATATGTTGGGCTACTCAGGGGGCCTTTAGGAGAATTAAGATTGGACCTTACAATGGATCTTGAATTATCAATATTGAGCCACAATATTATTCAAGCCCATAAGTATTAATTAATCCCACTACATAATTAATATTGCACTATCCATTTTAACCCATATTACAGTCAATATGGCTCCCGGTTATTATTTCCTGTGTTTAAGATTATCTAGCCCATTAATTAATTCAAGCCACTGAAATAGCTTTCCATTAATTAATATCTTTTGTCCTTGGTCAAGGAACGGTTCAACATTATTATCCATACAGGAAACTAATTCCACTTGCAAGATTTGGTATGATAAAGCTTATGAACCTCCCAAGGGGGCAAATCAAACAAGCGTACTTGCACACGATTCTCCGTATTAAATCTTAGCAATCACATGTGACCAATAATATTGCCCAAGATAAAAAGTATTGAATCTCGTTGATTCTCTACCCATGATAAGTCAAAGCAATAGTTACCAACCACACATGATCCTATTTAAGGAACGAAGATTAAGAAATAACGAACCACTGAGGTCTAATTCTTCCTTGTTCAGTTCTGAAGAATTTGTCCTCCTGTAGGTCCTATTCAGTGCATCAGTCATGCACTAGTGTAATCTCTTGGTCAAGACAAGCCAATCTGAGCCTTACACTTCAACCTTTCACGATGGGTTGTTCATTTCTATCTAGGTCGTGAATGACGTACTTTTAGTTACAAGGGTCTGTTAATTTAATCTTCTGTGATCTGATATCACTAAATTAACTACAATGTAACACGTACGAATTATTGAACAGTTATGCAGTAAATATATGTAACATTCGATAATATTTAAAGCATCAGTGATAAACAATTTATTTCAGTAAATAAGCCCGAATTTCAGTTTTGATTATACAAAGTAAAAAACATACTTTCCAGTATAATCCCAACAAGAGGACAATGGAGGTTTGCATGTTCCAACCCCAAAAGGGCCGAAATGAAAGGTAATTCTCACACACTAATTGTTGAAACTTGTTTAGCGGCGTATACTTCTCATTCGTGGGTAGTTGATATGGGATCCACTAATCATGTTTGCTTCACGGGTTCAAACTGATCCGGCAACTTAGTGGGAGTGAGATCCTCATCATACTGGGCGATGCTACGAGTGTGGCAGCTGAAGCAGTGGGAGAAGTGCACCTGTTTTTTTTTAAAGAGAGTTTTAATTTTAAGAGATGTTCTTTATGTTCCCAGTTTTTAGAAAGAATTCACTTTCAGTTTCTAAAATTCTGTTAATGGATACTTAGTTTCTTCTAATAAGAATGACATCATTTCTTGAAATGATGAGTGTATCTGTTATGGGACATTGATGGACAAACTCTATACAATTAACTGTGCACACCACACACGAAATACATCCTATAACACATCAACTGTTTCCGATAAAAGAAAACGTTCATCAAACATGAACGAGACACTTCTATGACATCTAAGATTGGGACATATTAATCCAAAGAGGATCCAAAGGTTGGTAGAAGACTGTTCACTGGAGTCTCTCCAAGTTGAACCAATTCCAACCTGCGAATCATGTTTGGAGGGTAAAATGACCAAGAGGGCATTCGGAGCCAAGGGGGACTAGAGCCAAAGAAGTGTTAGAAATCGTTCACACAGACGTATGTGGTCCAATGTCAACCAAAGCAAGAGGAGGTTATGAGTATTTCGTCACTTTTATTGATGACTACTCAAGGTACGGTTATATTTTCCTTATGAAGCATAAATCTGAGACCTTTGAGAAATTCAAAGAATTTAAGGCTCAAGCAGAGAATCATAGGGAAAAACGTATCAAGTCTCTACGATCCGATCGTGGAGGCGAGTACCTCAGCGATGAGGTTTTGAACTACTTGTCAGATGAAGGGATTGTATCCCAGCTAACTGCACCCGGAACCCCTCAACAAAACGGGGTTGCAGAGCGAAGAAACAGAACTCTTTTGGAAATGGTTAGATCAATGATGAGTTATGCGGATCCTCTCAAGTCGTTCTGGGGTCATGCCTTGGAAACAGCGGCTTACATTCTGAACTTGATGCCATCCAAAACGGTTCCCAAAGCTCCCAAAGAATTGTGGACCGGGCTCAAGCCCAGTTTGAGACACATGAAAATTTGGAGGTGTCCGGCCTACGTGTTGGACAAGTTAGCCGGAAAATTGGATCCTCGATCAGAATTAAGGTTGTTTGTAGGATACCCCGAGGGAAGGGTGTATGTTCTATGGTCCCGAAGATCAAAAGGTGGTAATAAGCACCCACTTTAGATTTTTGGAAGAAGACTATATGAACGAAAGAAGACCCAGAAGTGAGATTACCTTAAATGAGCTAAGGGGGCTAACCTCATTGCCAACTGTACAAGATGACATACCAAACGACACACTTACACAACCAGAACCTCGTCGTAGTGGGAGGGTTGTGAGACAGCCCGAGAGATTCATGGGGATAGGAGAGTCCTCGGACTTGATTCCCGGACAAGACGAATCAGACCCATGGACATACGACGAGGCAATCCAAGACAAGGATGCAGTTTCTTGGCAAACAGCAATGAAAGCCGAAATGGGTTCTATGGATCATAACAGAGTGTGGGAGCTAGTCGAACCACTTAATGGGGTCAAACCCATTGGTTACAAGTGGGTATACAAGAGAAAAAGAGGACCGGACGGGAAGGTGGAAACCTTCAAGGCAAGGCTTGTGGCGAAAGGTTATACTCAGAAAGAAGGGATCGACTATGAGGAAACCTTTTCACCTGTAGCAATGCTCAAGTCCATCCGAATTCTCTTGTCGATTGCTGCGCATCTCGACTTTGAAATCTGGCAAATGGATGTCAAGACGGCTTTCCTTAACGGAAGTCTTGATGAAGAAATCTATATGCAACAACCCCAAGGCTTCATTGAAAAAGGCCAAGAACACCTAGTTTGTAAGCTCATGAAGTCCATTTACGGACTCAAACAAGCATCCAGAGCTTGGAACCAATGTTTTGATCATGTAATAAAGTCTTATGGGTTTGATCAAACGAGTTCGAAAGTTGTGTGTACAAAAAGCGTGTCGGAACTGCATTGGTATTCTTAGTACTATACGTAGACGACATACTGCTCATCCGGAATGATGTAAAGGTGTTATCAGACGTAAGGGCATGGCTTTCAAAATAGTTTGATATGAAGGACTTAGGGGAAGCCGGGCACATCCTTGGGATCAAGATCACTCGAGATCTCAAGAAAAGGATGATAGGCTTATCGCAAGCTTCATATATAGACATTGTCTTGAAGCGATTCAGCATGCAGGATTCCAAGAAAGGCTTCGTACCTTTCAGGAATGGAATCCATCTATCCAAGGAAATGTGCCCTAAGACACAAAAGGAGATAGATGACATGAAAGACATTCCTTATGCTTCGGCTGTCGGAAGCCTTGTGTATGCAATGCTGTGCACGAGACCGGATATCTGCTTTGCCGTTGGCATGGTGGTAAGATATCAAAGTAACCCGGGGAAAGAACATTCGACGATAATTAAAAATATTCTGAAGTATCTGAAAAGAACTCAAGATAGAATGTTGGTTTATCAGTCAGATAGTCTAATCCCCATCGCTACACGGACTCAGATTTCCAATCAGACATAGATTCCAGAAACTATCTGCCCCAGTTAGTGTGCTTTCATTTGGGAAGTGTAGCCATGAAATGGACTAGTGTGAAGCAGAAATGCATCACTGACTCAACCATGGAAGCCGGGTAAGTAGCTGCTTGAGAAGCAGTGAAGGAACCAGTTTGGCTCTAGACCTTCTTAGTGGACTTGGATGGAATTCCGAATTTGTCTAGCAATATTTGCTAGGGGCAGTTGCAAATTCAAGGGAACCAAGAGTCCACGAGTCAAACAAGCACACTGAAGGAAAGAAATCTTAGACGAGAAATCGTTAAGAGAGGAGATGAAGAGGTGGCTAAGATCGCATTGGAGGATAACCTAGTGTATCCTTTCACAAAGTGTCTGCCTCTGGAAACATTCAAGAGACATTTGGGAGGAATGGTTGTCAAGTGCGTAGCCAATCTTCTTTGAGTATAAGTGGGAGACATTATTAGGTTCGTGTAGGTGACATTATAAATCACGTATTAGGAACTACACGAGACATGTTGTAGTATACTTAAAAGCAGACTTTGAGTATAAGTGGGAGATTGTTGGGATTATACTGGAAAGTATGCTTTTACTTTGTATAATCAAACTGAATTTCGGTCTTATTTACTGAAATAAATTATTTATCACTGATGCTTTAAATATCATCGAATGTTACATATATTTACTGCATAACTGTTCAATAAATAGTACGTGTTATATTGTAGTTAATTTAGTGATACCAGATCACAAAAGATTAAATTAACAGTCCCTTGTAACCAAAAGTACACCATTCACGACCTAGATGGAAATGAACAATCCATCGTGAAAGGTTGAAGGGTAAGGCTCAGATTGGCTTGTCTTGACCAAGAGATTACACTAGTGCACTGAAGAGGACCTACAGGAGGACAAATTCTTCAGAACTGAACTAGGAAGAATTAGATCTCAGTGGTTCGTTATTTCTTAATCTTCGTCCCTTAAATAGGATCACGTGTGGTTAGTAATTATTGCTTTGACTTATTACGGGTAGAGAATCAACGAGATTCAATACTTTATATCTTGGGCAATATTATTGGTCACATGCGATTGCTAAGATTTAATACGGAGAATCGTGTGCAAGTACGCTTGTTCGATTTGCCCCCTTGGGAGGTTCATAAGTTTTATCATACCAAATCTTGCAAGTGAAACTAGTTTTCGGTATGGATAATAACATTGAACCGTTCCTTTACCAAGGATAAAAGATATTAATTAATGGAAAGCTATTTCAGTGGCTTGAATTAATTAATGGGCTAGATAATCTAAAACACGGGAAATAATAACCGAGAGCCACATTGACTGTAATATGGGTTAAGATGGATAGTGCAATATTAATTATGTAGTGGGATTAATTAATATTTATGGGCTTGAATAATATTGTGGCTCAATATTGATAATTCAAGATCCATTGGAAGGTCCAATCTTAATTCTCCTAAAGGCCCCTCAAGTAGCCCAACATAAAATCCAATAACTAAAAAAGGTGTTTAAAATAAAATAAATTATTGTTGCATTATTTTCCTTAAATTTCAAAATTATTAAAGAAAAAGGGGGAGAAGAATTTTCTTGAAAAGATTTTATGGAAAGGAGATAAGTATTCTTGGAATACAAGATTATCCCATAAATTCAAGAAATCTCCCACTTGGTTTCTTTAATTGTGATTTTTGAAATATATAGAGTAATAATAGGAAGAAGGATTTTCTTGATTTTCTTGAAAAGATTTTATGTTAAAAGATATGTATTCTTGGAATACAAGAATATCTCATAAATTCAAGAAAGATCCAATCTTGAAAAGCCTCCTATTAATTTCGAAAAAATGGGTTAAATAAGGGTGTGAGATTTTTGTGGAAAAATACACATGGAAAGAAGAATATATGGGATATATTCAAGATTTCTTGGAGATCAAGAAAAGATATTTCCTAACCCCGTCGATAAAATATCAAATATTTTGAAACGTCGACAGATTGTGTATTTTCGAAAAACGTCAATTGTGAGTGTACAATTCCATGTGCTGGAAAAATTATTAAATCCACAAAGGTGGTGCAACAAATTTTTATTTTCCATTTTGTTAATTGTTCGCGAGCTTCCTTCCACCGGATTGACGAGCAAGGACTAGGGAATACTTGGGAAGGCTTTTTGGTGTGTTTTCATCAACGAGACCATTGCCACTCCAAGAGGTTAGTTCACGTAAACCGTAGCAATTCTGCATGCGTAGGATTTATGTGAACTGTTTATATGCATGATTTGTTGTTGAATTATTATTTGAATTAATATAGGATTAATTCATGCTAGTAATAATTGTTAGAATTAAATTTGTATTTAAATATTCATCCAGAATAGATCCGTGCAATTAATTCCCCAACAGTGATTAGGGTAGGATCACAATCAAATGGATCATATTAGATATATGTGACATGAGACATTTAAGGTATGAGATCATTAGTGTATTTTAATATTTTTTATTAAATTTAAATATGTATTATTTAGATATATTATTTTATAAAATTTATATAATATAATTATCAATTCTATCATGCAACGCACGACGGGAGAAATTCTAGTTACTTATAAAATGACTACTATACCATTTTGTGTGTTTTACCTAGATAATATTTTTAACTCAATAAATGTAATATATCACAAAAAATTAAGAAAAGGGCAAAGTTGGATAAAAATTATCTTGAAAAAAAAACCATATATTTTGGAACAATTTCTTTTTTCTTCTCTAGAACAACAATCAAAATTGGTAACGTTTTGAGCATGAATAAATTAGATTCTATCAAATACAAAAATATATTGAAGCTTGTTTCATATATATTAAAGTGAGCTCAAATGAGCTTTCATGGAATGATCGCTAATAAATATCCTTGTTGTGTTGATTACAGGATTAACAAAGAAAGGAAGGATTGCAACTGCTACTATAGGTTCTTTCGTTTTGTTAATAACAATTGTTGGTGTCATTTTTGGTATAGTCATGTTTATAAGAATCCGAGAGAATCAAAACAATGTTGAAAAGTTTATAGAAGATTATAGAGGGCTTAAGCCCACGAGATTCTGCTACGCTGATATAAGAAGGATAACAAACGAATTCAGTGAAAAGGTGGGTGAAGGATGTATAAGGGCAAGTTAACAAGAGAGATAAGCGTAGAAGTAAAAGTGTTGAACAATACCAAGGAAAAATGTGGGGAGAAGTTTGTGAACGAAGTGAGCACGATTGGAAGGACTCATTACGTAAATGTGGTGTGTTTGGTAGGGTTTTGTGCAAAAGGGTTCAGAAGAGTGGTGGTTTACGAGTTTCTCCCGAATGATTCTCTAGAAATGTTCATTTTCCAGACGGAATCCAAACGGAGCTCTCTTGGTTGGGAGAAGATGCACGAGATTGCACTTGGGATTGCGAAAGGAATTGAGTTTCTTCACCAGGGGTGTGATCAGCAAATCCTGCATTTCGACATTAAACCTCATAATATTTTGTTGGATGAAAATTTAATTCCTAAGATTTGTGATTTTGGGTTGGCGAAGTTGTGTTCAAAGGAGCAGAGTGGGGTGACGATGACTGCTGCTAGGGGGACGATGGGGTAAGTATGTTGATCATAAAGAATACCATACAATACCTTTTTTTTCATTAATCAAATTCAACTCCTTAATAAGGAAAAAATAAATTCTCTTCATAATATGACAAAAACTTCTATACACCAATTGTACCATGCAATCGATCTAATTTTGGCTAAAGTTTAAAGTTTGACAAAAAAACATTGATATTTATCACAAGAAGTCAGAATAGTATTAGTCCATACAAAGGAAAAGTATTAGATTGTAGGTTGAAGAGTATTAGTACTTTTCAATACTCAATCAATACTCTTCATCACATGAACTAATACTTTTAAATCACTTTCTCTATGACTCTCAAAAAAAATATAAAAAAGAAGTTTGGGTGAATTTTTTTTGTCAAAATTAGTATTACTCTTATAATATATAATTAATAATATAAAGATAGGCCATATATATAAGTCATAATATAATAAAATCAAATCTTATTCTAAACATAAGTATCTAAATCTAAAAGTTTAATGTTAATCTTCATCAATATATCCATCAGGTACATTGTGCCTGAGGTGTTGTCGAGGACATTTGAAAAAGTGGCATATAAGTCTGATGTTTATATCTTCGGAATGTTGCTTCTTGAAATGGTGGGAGGGAGAAGAATGTGGATACGAAGGTGAATACTAGCCAGGTGTACTTTCCGCAATGGGTTTTTAATCATTTGAATTTAGGAGATGAGTTGTGGACGAAGGCATAGAATGAGGAAGAAATCGAGGAGGGTAATATTGGAAGGAAGCTTACGATTGTTGGGTTGTGTTGCATTCAGTGGTATCCTAACGATCTTCCCTCGATGAAAGACGTGGTTCAAATGTTGGAAGGAGATAGAACCAATCTCACTATGCCTCCCATTCCATTTCAAGAGGGAACTGTGGCAAGTCTTGTTGAAAAACATTTCTAAGAAGAGTTGCCTCTCATATTGGAAGTTGATGAGTGAAGGCATTTATTATGGGCAATTACTTCTATGTATCAATGACATCGTATAACGGTAATAGTTGTTTTATTAAAAGGTATCAATTGATCAGTATTAGTTGTTTCCATTAAACAATATTAGTAGTTTATATTGAATAGTATCAGTTGTGCACCAAAGTGTTACTCTTTTTTTAAGAGTTTAGATGGATATATACTTTACTTTTTTCTCTTGTATAATTACTCGTCATGAGCTCATAAGATGAGTCTACTCTAGCTTTCTTGGAGCAGTTTTATCATTGCGAGCTTTTATCTCGAGAAAATATGTACAATTCAAATAACAATCACTTATTTATATTTATGATTTCTCAGCATACTATAAATTTCTTTTCAACCCTTTATATTTACATGATATAAATTTAGTGCCTTGGGATATTCAAGTTAGAGTTTTTTCTCTATATAATAGTATGATTATGAATCCTATTCACATTAACTTAGTCTTTATATTGTTCCTCAAGGCGAATGTGGATGTATATAAGGAGGAATCTGGGAACTACGTATGCATCTAAAGTTTGAATTTCAACGTTATTCTTTTCTAAATACTGAATACGTTTGAATTTACTAGATTTTTACCACGTGTATTGCTCGTTGCATGTAAGTAATTAGAAAAATAAAATCGAATTTTTGGAATACAAAGAATTTTTAATTCTCCAAATTTTTTTAATGTTGAGCTCATACTAAGAAACTAATAAAATAAAAACACACATGTCAACATACGATTGTAAGTTAACTGTAGAATATGAGAAACCATATATATCGTTACATGAAAAATACATGTTTGGTACTCTATTAACTCAATTAAATTAGAGACTAAATCAAGAAATTATTACAAAATAAAAGAAAATGGCGTATAAGGTTTCTTCTCTTTAGTTTTAACTTTCTGTTTGACATTTTTCCTGAAGTTAAAACAACGGAAAAACATTTTATGTCTACAACAAAGCATAATCAAGTTAAATAATAGGTGCAAATTAAGGGGAAAAGATGAACATATGTCTATTTTATTTTTAAATTTCGAAATAAAATATGTCTCAGTTATCATTCGCAAGTGAAGGGTCTTTAGTGAACATTAGTTTATCATCGGTTCCTTTGTTCGCATAAGCCATGAAGAGAATATTAGTTTCTTTCCTAAACCATGAAAAAGAGAAAAAACTGAAATTATACCAAAATCATCATAATTTTTTTGCCACTTACGTTGATGTTATTGTTGAAAAATGTTGCTCATTGTTTGAATGAACTAGAAATTAATTTTCAAAGTTGTTGTAATCAATTATTAGGAAAAGAAAAAAAATGAGCTTTTGTCCCACATTGGGAAAATACAAACGAGAAAGTAAATTTGCCTCGGTATTATTTTTTGTTTAATTTAATTGCTGGCACGTAACGGCTGCAACAAATTAATAAGCAAAAACGTTTCGTACATTTTTATTGTGACGGTTACAATGAATTAATTGAAAGTTTAAAATCTAAATTAATGGTACATTATTTCAGGCTGTCGGTTTTATTTTGAGGCCATTAATGACTCATAATGCCGAGGGTTTTCAACGGTCAGACTTCATGCTATATATAGCACTTTAGTCGAAGGTGAAAAGAAGAAGAAAAATGACTTGAGACGTCGTAGAAAAACGTGAAACCACAAAATGGAGAAATGATACAGACATATTCCAATATATCTTTCTGCTCATATTCGTTCCTGATCTGGTGATATATTTCAGGCAACATCTCGGTTCGCCTCGAACAAAATACAGTGTTAGTATCGTTGTTCTTAAGTCGTTGTATCATGGGAAATAAGTGTCATACGATTCACTAGCACCGAGAGTGAAAGACATAATTTATTTTAAGCAAAGCGTGTTTGACACGTGCCGATTATTCATTTTTTTGTCGTTTATTATACTTTAAGCAATTTCCGGTGTATATTTTCCTACAATCATAAAACAAATTATTCTTTGAGATGGCTATCAATTTATGATGCACGGATTCTTCTCAAAAAATCACGGTGCAACAGCATCGGATACTCCTCTAGTGCGATTCGCTGTGGAATTCGCATCGATACGCCACGTGGCGAATCCGTGAGTAATTTTTTTAAAAAAATTAGGATACGCCAGATCCGATTCGGCCGGATACGCCAGATATCCGGATCTTGATCCAAGGGGGTGCGTGAGTGGTTATTTTTTAAGAAAAAAAAAATTTGTTAATTTTTTTTGTTTATTTTTGCAATTTTTTAAGATTAAAATCTATATGGTCATTTTATTAACTACTAAATGTGTTATTTGAATTAATGTTTTTTACTTAATTATATTAAATTATTAAAAATAATTAAGTTTTATGTGAATTACATACATTTGATATGCTAATTTTAAAATTTTCATATATCGTATAAGTGTTATATATAATAAAATATAAATAAACAGATTTATCATAGCCGTATTGCAACCTTTTTTTTTTTTTGAAAATCCGTATCCCCGTACCCGTATCTTATCGCACCCGCACCTATGCAACATAGCAATCAATATTATTCCAGTTGCATCGGTTCAAACGGAGCTGGTATCCAAGATTGATTTTCTGAGGGAAGTTTAATATATTATCTTTATGCGAACTTAACTTTCTGTGATTATCATGGAAAATTCTTATCATCTTCCTAATGAATGTTTGATGTTGATAAATAAATAGGCAGAGGCATCCAATAATTGGAAGATTTTGGGTACTAAATGTGCACGGGTAGTATCATCTGATCACTAACCCATGACGGAATTGATGAAGAGAGAGAGTAACATCACCTTCAAGTCAAAAAGGCAGAACCTCTAGCCGGTTGACGAAGGAACAATTAATATCCATTGATGGATGATAATAGTGCTGTAACGAACAGAGACTTGGCGTATCAAAAGGAGAAAGGAACTGTCACGTGAGTTCCTTCCTCTGTAACTGACGATAGCGGATTGGAACCACAGCGGGCAATGCCCTGGTGGATTCGTCATCGTCGGAGGCGGGGATCGGCGATTCTATCGCCTTCTCCGTTGCAAATGGATCTTGAAAGCGCAGCGTTTGAATTTCAGCAGAGAAGAGGCGGCGGTGCGACCGCGCCTCCATGCTACAAAATTTCCACAGATTTTTCAGATTTTATAAGAATTAATTGGGGCTGCATGCTCTAATAATATTTAGGCCTTTTCTGATTGAATTCTTGGGTTGTACGCCATTAATTCATATTGGGCCATTTGTGAGAAATTAGCCTTATTAATTTGACCAGACCATATGGGCAATTTTTTAATGAATAAGAAATTAATTTTCAAAGTTATTGTCAGTGTTTTCATAACCGAACCGGTGATCAAACCGGTCTAGGCATCGGTTGCCGGTCCAACCGGTTGGACCGGTTGAACCGACGGTTCAACCGTTAAATTGATTTATGCATATTTTTTTATATTTTGTATGTTACATTAAAAAATAAATATTTATTCATAAAATATTAAAATTATACTAATTTATAACTTATAAATCTTATATTAAAATAAATACAATAGAGTTTGGAGACCAGAGATGATGACGTTGTGGATTAATTCCACACAATATGTGACGACGATAAAGAGATTAAATGAAATTAATGACTTGTGAATGAATTTATTTGAGAAAAAATGATATTGAGAAAAAAACAATAACATTATATAGAGAGGTTTAGAAAAAAATAATAAAAAAATAAAAAAAGTGATTTAATAAATAATAAAAATAATAAAATCGAATTAACCGTTTTTAAGGAGTAATTAGACCAGCGACATGAGCGGTTCACGGTTCGACCGGTTCAACCGGGCGGTTCAACCGGTTTTTGAAAACACTGGTTATTGTAACCAAATATTGGGAAAAGGAAAAGCAATGAGCTTTTGTCTCTCACATTGGGAAAATACAAACGAAAAAGTGAATTTGCCTCGGTTTTATTTTCCGTTTAATTTAATTGCTGGCACGTAACGACTGCAGCAAATTAATACCCAAAAATGTTACGTACGTTTTTATTGTAACAGTTACAACGAATTAATTGTAAGTTTAAAATCTGAATTAATGGTACATTATTTTAGGTTGTCGATTTTATTTTGAGGTCATTAGTGACTCTGATGCCGAAGGTTTCCAACGGTCAAACTTCATGCTATATATAGCACTTTAGTCAAAGGTGAAAAGAAGAAGAAAAACGACTTGAGACGTCGTAGAAAAACGTGAAACCACAAAATGGAGAACAACTGGTGATATATTTCAGGCAACATCTCGGTTCGCCTCGAACAAATACAGTGCTAATATCATTGTTCTTAAGTCGTTGTATCCTGGGAAACAAGTGTCCCACGATTCACTTGCACCGAGAGTGAAGGACATAATTTAATTTAAGAAAAGCGTGTTTAATACGTGCCTCGATTATTTATTTTTATTGTCATTTATTATATTTTCAGCCATCTCCAGTGTATATTTTCCTACAGTTATATTCTCGATGCTTAGGCCATCATGAGCTCTGAAAATGCAGTTATATTCAGAAATTATGACTTATAAAACATGTATACAAATATACAAAATTACTAATTATAGCGGATAATGCCACAATTAACAAACTGCACACAATAAAATTGCAATTTCAAGCGAAAATATCACTCCTCACGAAAGCAATAAAAATCCTACTAAACTCACGAAAGCAATTTATTTATTCTCCCATAAAACATTAGTTGGGTTGGGTCAAACAAACATATAAATATACACATAAACGTCACATATTAAGAACATATGCATATCATAGCTTAGATGAAGTAAAAGGCGAAGCATAGACCCCCAAAATAGTAAAAGGCGATCATGTGAGACAAAGTGTTCGAGCGGTGTGCGATTAAGTAACCGTTCCAAGATCATGTATTGTGTGGCGGTTGGATGTGGTTTCAGCGAGCAGTCGGCTTTGTGTGTGAAATGCGTTTTAATTAGTTAGTGTTTCTTGGCTCATGAAATGTAATGGGATGTATATTGCAAGTTTTTACAGTACGTAATTCTTATTTGGGATTGGTTGATTATTTATTACTATTTTTCTCCTTTCCAAGTGAATTAATATTTTACTTTTCTTAATTCATTTGGGGATTGATATTTGTGGTTAATATTTTAATGATAAAAAATTGTGTGAACTCGAGCTCACGATGAACTATATTTCTTCAATAACACTTTTAGCATTGTTATGCATAAATATTATTATTATTATTTAATAAGTATTTTATATTTTTAAAAGTGATGAAATTTATTTGTAGATCTAATTCATATGAGAATTATTCATATTTATTGTATCTAAATTAAATTTGAAAGTGTATTTTTAAATAGTAACCTTTTCTACGAAAGCATTATATTTGCTCTTATATATTATGAGTTTTTTTTAATCATTATATATTATGAGTTGAACTATGATTTGTAGATGTTGTTGTTAGTCGTCTCATGTGTAAAATATGACGTGGCTTACGTTATTAGAACTAAACAAACAAAAATAGTGTGAGTCAAGCATAGTGTATACGTGTCGAGCACAAGTTAGTTGTGAATTGGAGAGCAAGTATAAGAGTAGTACGTGGGAAATTTCTGAACCTTTTATTTGACCTCAGAGGGTCTATTTATACAAGTGCTGTCTTGGCAAGCACGAGCTGACCTTTTCTTGTCTAACAAGAATACATGAGAAACTAACACATATCTCATTGAGCTTCCCTGATCAACATCTGTCTTTGCTTGCTTGTGAAGGCTTCGACTTGTCATCTAAGTGGTATTTGCTTAGCAGGTGACTCGATCTTGTGTTTGATAATGTGTGCTCGGCTTCAAGGGATTAGGTGCTCGCCTTGGAGGGGCGACCAAAGTCCTGCTCCATTGGACTTTGCCTTGTGCTCGCCCGGGATGAATGGACCGATCCCTAGTTTCGTGCTCGCCTGGAGGGAGGGCACATATGTTCTCCTCCGATTTGTTCATCTTTGGAGGGAAATGCAGAGTTTGGAGGAGATTAGGGGAAGAAAGATGACCAGAATAAGTGGACTTCCAAATCTAGTTCATCAAAACCTCATGACCTGTTCGTAACCAGTTTATGCTCGCCTAGAGAGGAGAGTAGAGTTTGTTCACTGATGGAAGTGAATTAGGAGGCAAATAATTCGCTTATGATGGAGAGAAAGAGTTGTGTTCATTGAGGGCTTTTCAATGACTGGAGCAAGTTCAATTCTGACAACACCTTATTGCTACTGTGTTGACCTCCTGTTCAGTGGCCTTCTGCTCGTCCCTTGATCCTGGCTGTGGTTCCTTAGTAGGCGAGCACGTGTTTGGCTCCTGGGGGAACACCTGCTGATGTTGGAGTTCCAATGTGTTTGCCTGCTTGGCGAGCACCTTTTTAATAGCTGGAGTGTTGCTTGCCTATTGATCCACGTGTTCGCCTGGCGAGCACGTGGCATGCTGATTTTGACTGAAGGTGGAATGTATACAATAGATGTGTAATTTAAATTTGTGTACACGTGTAATCTAAATTTGTTGTTTTTACAGTTTTCGAAGTAAATTTTGTGATCTATCTAAATAGAGTGAATTTATTGAGTTAAAAATATTATTATATGCTATGAAATCATTATGTATGCATAATTTGCATCCTGTCTAAAACAGTGAACTTAATTTTTATTCCCTTCGTCCCTGAGTTTTCACGAGTTTAATGTAGAAATTATTTATTACTATTAAAATAATAAATTTGGTTTACAAGTTTAATGTAAAAAATTAGTTATTATTATAAAAATAATAAATTTGGTTTTTGGGAGGATAATATGATCCTTTCTACTTTATTTAAAAGACTAATATAAAAAGTATATATATTCGATTGGAATGTTAGAAGTAAAAGTAATAATATGGTGTATAATTTTAAGATGTTTGAATAATATAATTAAAAGGGACATTTTTTTATATATTTTTATTAGGAGACAAGAAATGGAGGAAGTAATAATATATACTCCTAGTTGTACTACATATAGATTATTTTACGTTGGTTTCTATTTGTATCATATACACCTGATGCACGGATCCTAGATCTAAAACCCGGCGGCACCACTTTGACCCACATTTTTGTTGTTTTTCACCATAAATTCGGTCTGAGTATGAAATCCGGCAGTACCGCTGCTCCAAATAGCATTGATTTTGAAATCCAATTCACCAACAAAAGTAATTTTTCTAAGGAGCAGAGAGCCAAGATTAATCTTTTTATGTAGATTAAGAACATTACAAAGGATTAGATGCATGAAACCTTAGAGGGTAATTGAAGATGGGGTTTAAGAGTAATTTTGTTGAATGCATATTTGAGTGGTTGGAATGAGCAATGTACGATGAAACAATTGAGGATTGTCTATTGATAGGTTGGTTCTAATCCAGAATCGAGAGTTACATTGTATTTGAGCTTGAGTAGATCTTTGGACGTTACAGAGGAATTAAATTGAATTTGGGTAAAATTAAGTTGAATTTATTAAATTCATTGTTAGGAATTTTTTCAATTGTTTTCGACGTAGATGATGATGACATCGGCACACTTGACCTTTATTGAAAGGAGGAGCAATATTGAAAATAAAATAATGTGAAGTTGTAATCTGCCAAATAAATTTTCATCAAGCTTCTCATAATAGAAAATCTTGCTTTGAGAAACTTGAGTTTTGTTGGCTAACAAAGACATTTTCAATCAAAACACACCAAACCAAAATTTTTAATGCATCAATACTGATAATAAATCTCTAATTTGCTTTTTAAACTTCTAACGTAAGTGCCTATTCACAATCTCCAGAAATTAGGAGAGGAAGAGGATTGATGTTTATACCACAAAAAATCCTAATGATTCCATTAATAATAACAACCCATATATATACAATTGGAAAATAATCATGACTTGTAAAATAACTACCCACAAGTCCACTGCCTCCTAAATAAAAGCAAGACTCAACCTAAAATAATTGACTCCACAATTAATTAAAATAATAGACATGACTTGATCTCCAAGACTACTAATGGGATTTTTGGTCGGGCCTTATCAACTTCCGTCACTCTTGCTGGGAATCTCATACCTCGCAAAGTCGATAACTGCAAATAAACTCCTGCAATTGCGAATCTGGATGCCTAAGCTACCAGAATAAAGAAGAAAATTATATCTAAAAAAATTAAAGTAAACAATAACCTGTAATAATCACGAAACTGAAAAATCAACCAAATAAAGCATCCAATCCAGGCTTCGTCACCGATTACTTCTCTTTCTCTGCAGCAGCAAGGGTAATATACTGGATCCATATTTCAACTGCTCCACGCGCATATCGTCACCTAGTAATTTGAACTACCCGCACTTGCAATTGCTGACGTGAAAGGATGTACAACGGTTAGATAAAAAATAAATATAGAAATAAAACGCAAAACCTTATAATATGCAAAAGCAAGAATAGAAGACCTGTTCTTATTGGATTGGGTTGGAATTCCTGTAAATTATGCTTGGAAAGGCGTCCGCCGATGGTAGATTGTTGGGTGGAGAACATATAACTACAATCAAAGAGTTGACTTCGCTACTAACCCAAAGTCAACAAAAGTAACACATAAAACTAGAAAAGTGAAAGTTGAAATGTCTACACTAACCTTATTATATACAAATTTATTAATGATTAATAATATTAAATATGTGTCAGAGGAAAAATTAGTCTTTCAATTACATTATCACATTAGTTTTCAAAAATTCGTACTATATCTGCTCACGGTAAATGCACACCCTCAAAAAGATGTACACACGAACAATAAAAAGTACACTTTCTTAATAAAATGTATATTCAAACGATAAATTGTACACATGTTCAATAAATATATACACAAACAAATAAAATGTACACTGGGTCATTACAATGTACCTCAATTAATAATGTATAGTCGACTTGTTAAATTTATACTCAAATTGTTTAATGTATACTAGCTCGATACAACTATTACTTTTAATCAATTACTCAATCAACAACATTACTCAATCAACAACACAAAAAATAATACATTAAGAATATTTGATTCCACCCAAGATTCTCCTTTTACTTTCTACTAAAACCCAGAAAAACAAATGCTGCTTTCATTTCAACAAATGCACACCGCTAATTTTCTAGAGAGCAGGAGACAACATAAAACAATAAAGTGATTATACAAGCCATATTCCATTATCATAGTCTATTAACAAAAACTAATGTCAATTAAATCATACAACCTCAAATATTTAAACAAAGAAAATCCCAAAATTCACACTCTTCAAACACAATTCAAAGCAGATCAAATAAATATTATATGCAAAAAGAGAAAGTGGGTTGTACGGAGATGGAAAAAGGTCTTCAAGAAAAACCCAGAAAAATTAAGGTTAGGTAAAATACCAATCTATACGTATTATGTCGATTTTATGTGTATGCAAAAAAAAAAAAATCTCAGTTTTCTGTTACGCCTACCTTACATTCCTCTTTTCCGAAGTTGTGGGTTCTAATAACCTGAGCCTTTTACGCATTTGATCTCCTCTTTTCACTATCAATAAGGCTGTGATGATAATTTATTCTAGAGAGCAGGAAAATCGGGCATTGTTGTGACCCGACCCGACCCGTAGCTTGGCTAGGCATTACCCAAATGGCGTTTTGGGTGTTTCTTCCCCGAATGAAACTGGGTTATTTTGCAGCCATGGTGGCGCTGCTTCCCAAAATTTCCAGATATAAAATCTAAATACAGCTCTGAGCCTTGATCATCAAATCAATTTTTTACCCAAAAAAAAAAAAAACTCGAAATTGATCCTTTGAAAAGAAAAAATGAAAACGATGAGCCCATACTCTCTCCATCCCCTCTTTCACATAGATGAATATATGAAGATCCGTTGGGGTTGTTTATTAAAATTAATTATAAAATACAAAGAAAGGGTATAATTGGGTAAAATGTGGTGAATAGTTGATTTCTAACAGTGTTTTGTGTTTTGTGCAAAACGTGAACAGTGTTTGTGCCTCCCAGTAATTAACCCTAGATTGTTTGGTAGCGCGTGGGTCATCCTCACTATATCGCAACCGTCGTGTCCAGCGTCTCGGTGATGGATGCTTCAAAATTTGCAGAGATGACGTGGGAGGTATAATGGACTTGACCCATGAAATTCTAGTAACTTATGATCCATGAATATTATGGAAAAACATAATAACATTAATTAAATAATTTAATATTTGAGAAAAGAAACAGAAAATGGATGAAATCGTACAATAAAAAATATAGCAAGGGTAAAAGTGTTTGTAAATGATTCCATCCCAAGGCATTTTTTAAAATATTATAGATTAGAGGAGGTGTCCTATGAATCTTACTTTGAAATTAGTTTCATATTTTAGAGACTTGTCCTTATAATTATCATGACTAAAACTTTGTTATATTAAGTCATACACTTCAGTTATCACGATTAATGCACTTTTGTATTATAAAAATTTATACCCTTTAGTATCAAGATTAATACCCATTTAGTAGTAATAAATTATACAACTTAGTTACTACAACTAATACACTTTAGTAATATAATGCATATTGTTGGAAGATTTATGGTTTTGATGAAAGTTCAAAATGTTAGTATTAGTGTCATATAGACAATCTATTGTAAGGACATAGTTTTACCTAATATTATAGTTAATTTAATATTAATGTATGTCAATACACTTGTTTGAATGTTATATTTGATTATTTGCATTTATTCATACAAGTGTTCCCATGAGTCATTGTTGTCATTGAGGTTGTGAGAACTCAGATGTCTTAAGCATGATTCTCAAATAGCCCAGATCAAGGATCATCAAGAATGGATATTGATGATGCAATGGATATTGGTGTGTGATCAGCATCATACTCTTAGAGAGTGTAGTAAGAACGTGTACCCACGGAAGATAATCTGGCTGATCCTTTCATCAAGGCTTTGAGTGTTCATGTACACACTAGACATTTTGATGGTCTAGGGGTTAGACATGTAGGTGATTGACTCTAGTTCAAGTGGGAGATTGTTAGTATTAGTGTCCTAGAGACAATCCATTGTAAGGACATAATACTCAGATAATATTCAGTGTTGGTTTAATATTATTATTTATTTAATATTAAATATATGGCGTTGCACTTATTAGAATATTATGTTTGATTGTTTGCATCTGTTCTTATTTGTGTTCCCTTGAGTCACTGCTGTCATTGAGTGTGTGAGAACTCAGATGACTTAAGCGTGATTCTCAAATAGCTCCAATCGAGGATCATCAAGAATGGGATATTGATGATGCAATGGAGATCGGTGTGCGATCTGCATCATACTCTTAGAGAGTGTAGTAAGATCTCACTTACTACAAGATACTAGGTATCTCATGATGGATGCACAAATACCTTAGAGGGTATTGGTATACCCATCCAAGACATTGTTTGATGTAATTCCACAATATGTGTCTACGGGTGTCTCAGTTAGTGGGAGCGGTGCGATATTCCTTTGACTTGAGATCAATACGCACGACATGTGTGGAGTGATGAACTTTGACCATGACCGACACTTGCACCATTCCATGGGTAGATATGGCTTGGATTGAGTTCATCACGAAATGCATGTACGCGGTAGTTGAGCCAAGAATAGGATTCATTCCTCAATGTGGATATAGAGAGAATACTCATCTTCTCGTCATAATTGGATCTAAGTCATTGGCCGATGCACGTCAACTTAAACTTTGTGGCTAAGTGTGACATACATGATCAATTAGTGATTAGAGATAATACGATTAAGTTATTTGAACAGACACTTCATCATGTTCAAGACTTAATCGAGTATTCACGAATGAAAGGAGGAAATCGTAATCATGTTATCGTAATCATATTTATATATGGGAAATAAATCTAAGAGATTTATTTTTAAGATAGGGATTTTATTTCCTAATCATGTTAGCTTAAGATTTAAGCTGGGTCTCCCCCATATATATGAGCTCTTGGGAATTCATAAAACGTTAATTCATATTTTCTCCATAAGATCTAGAGTTAGAATTATCCTAGCAAATTCATCTCGGGATTCGACGTTGGCAAATCCGTGCAAGTCCGTGATTGGGGATTACCTGGATACCATAGTTGAGAAATCTGCTTTCGAATTACTGTAAGATTTCTTGTTATGATTATTGTAATCGTTTATGCAATTATATGTTCGTTGTTGGTGAACTGTTTAATTTCACTGCGCATGTATTACGTGTTTACGTGCCCCAATATTCCAACACCAAAAACACATGTAATAGGACAAGTTGAACCTGTTAGTCAACTGATGGAATGCTTAGGAAACTAGCTGAACATGTTAGTTAGCTGATGCATTAGAATAGATTAGATATTGAGGGGGAACTCAATATGTAAATCTAAGTGTCAAAGAAGATCAGGAGACCAGCAGAAGACCATATTGCTGATGTTACAACAAGGTAGTAGGATTACTACTAAGACAATCTTACTTAAGTTTGGATAAACATCTGACCTGGGTACTGATTAGATGATTAGAAAGGTTCGAGGAAAGTTGACCTGTTTAGAAGTCAAGCTTAAGTCAGAAACACGTGAAGAATATATCTCAACAAGTCATACTAGGATCAGACCAGAAGAATGATCAGAAAAGGTTCTGATAAGGCGACACGTATGTACTGGATCTAACAAAAGTAAGATATGAAGTATCAGGTTCAAAAGGCTAGAAAGGACAACTTCTTGGGTGGTTCAAGGAGAAACTCAAGTCAGAACATGAGAAATTCGCGATCGACATTGCCAAAAATAAGGCTTTCCTAAATAAAAAGATCACTATGCTCCATAAAGTCTCCATAATCCTGTGTGACAAGATGCCAAACTCCGAATGGACCATGACCTCTATGAAACCCTACTTATCAGTTTTCAAAGGGATGTTGATGGCAGATAAGTCCCTACCTGGTCTACCTGATGATGACTTGACTCCAACTGCTATCAAGAATATGGGAGCCAAGTCAACCACATCTGAGCAATCTGAGGCTCAACTAGGACATAAGGTGCTGAAACGCAAAGAGCTGGCCAAGGGTCCAGCAAAAGCACTGAAGGAATCCATTCCAGAAGCTTCACCTGCCAAGAGACCGAAGTTCACTATCAAATATCGGAGAGATTTAGGGCTGGTGGATGAGTCTTCTGAGGCTACAAAATCTGAGCTAGAGAAGGAGGTAGAACAAGAAGCAGCCGAGTCTGCTAGAGAAGTTGAAGAAGAGATTGTCGAGGAATCAGAAGGTACTGAGTCTTCTGAGAAGGCAGCAGACAAGGCTCCTCTCAGTACAATGTTCAGACAACAATCTGCATTAGAGCCTGCTCCCACTGCTCCAATGAATGTTCACATCAGGTTTCCCTCTTCCTGTCCTGAATCCCCTCCCCATACTTCTCATATTTCACCTCTCACATCATCCACCAAAACACCCTCACTAGAAAAACAACAAGAAACTGAAACCGCCTTTCACCCATCTCCTTCTCCCTCTCCTGCTCACAAATATTCCACACCCCCACCTGCACAACCCATGTCTTTTGCTGAGCAGATAATGAGAATGCCGGTTGATGCATGTCTGAGAGAAAAATTCCCGGAGTTAAATGATCATGAAGATATTACAAGGGAAGTGATGGATATCTTGGTCTGGCAGGACAACCGATTGAAAAGATTTGAGGACTTCTTCATCTACATGAGAAGTCTTGGAGGAGAGGATACGTTTGTAACCTATGAGCAGAAAATGCGAAATTCTACTGGGGTTGCGACCGTAGCTTAACTGGTATCAGATCTAGCAGTTCAGGACATGACTAACCGAAAGAAGGGCTTACCAGTTTAGAGTGATGGAGTGCAAGTTGATCCTTCAGTTGTCGATGAAGTTGAAAAGGGTGCTGCGGTGGAGATCTTATCAGCTGAGGCACAGGCGACCGTAGAAACAGCCATACCACCAACTGATGAGCAACAGACAACCTTAACCATACCATCCACGCCTGCTGATGGAGCATCTAAGTTTCACCTTGTGTCTTCAGTAAGGGTAGCAATTCAAGAAAATGTCAAAGCTGCTCTGGAATATCAAGTTTCTGCACTGCTCAACACTGCCTTAAGTAAAGCCATGGACAAGGCTCAGGAGTCTATGCTAGCAAAATTCCAAGAGCTATCTGTTGCAGAATGCCAGATCGCATCAGCAGAGACTTTAAGGCTCACTGCTGAAAATGAGCAACAAAGAGAAGCTGAGTTCATCAGGCAACTAAATGAGAAGAAGAACAAGATCAGAGAATTTATGCTTGCTCTGATATAGGTGGTTGTAGGCATGTCACAGACTGAAGAGCATTGGGATTGGATGTATAGGCACTTTGGTGTTGCTGTTGAGCGCTCGAAGAAAAGTTTGGAAGCGGCAGTTCTAAAAATTATGATGCCAGCTACATCTAGTGTATCTCTTGTGCATAATGAAGCTGATGAAATAAAGGAGATGTAGATAAAGGAAAGATGTACATAAAGGAAAAGTAAATGAAGGAGTTGAATTTGGGACATCTGCCCCATCCACTGAAATGGTTCTTGCTGGTGCCGATTCAGGCAAAGGAAAGGAGAAATTGATTGAGATATTTGCTCCAATTACCGCTGTAAGTTCTGCTTCTCCTCTTGATACTGAACTGCTTAAATTATATCAAACTGTGGAGGAGCACAACAAGACTCTGGATGATGTAGTTCAAAGGCTAGATATTATTGAAGATTTCTCTTCAACACTCAAGGTGAAAATTGATAAGAAGAAAGAAAATAAAGATTTGGAACTTGCTATGCAGATCGCTGCATCTGAATCAGAGAAGTCTTCTGCTCAAGAGAAAAAAGAAGAAAAAGATGACAACTAAAGAGGTTGCCGATCAGAAAAGGGAACAAAGGAGAAAAGAAGAAGAAGAGTTGAAGAAGAAAAAGCTCAAGGAAGCAGAAAGCCTAAAAAGAACTTACTCAACCAAAATGAAGACAGGCCTGATAGGTTCTAAATCATTCATTGAGCCTCTCATACCAGCTGAGATTTAAGACATCATCAAATATGACAATAACATGAAGTACGAATGGAGACCAATTAAGGCTGCTGCCATTTGATGTGTATATTCTTCAAACTATTCTAGAATCTGATTAGATGAACGAAGAATTTTTGAATTGGCTGAGAAGCATGAGAAGTTCTATGGTCTTGATGAAAGAGGTAAAATTGATGATCTTGGCTCCTCAAGCTCCCAAGTACCAGATCATGGACCAACCAATTCGACCAGATGGTCAGTTTGATCTAGTTGGGTTTACTGTTATCTATAATTAATGCATGGTCAAGGATCATATCATAGAAGACTTCAGGACGGCGGAAGTGAAGAAAATATTATATGATATCTTTGTTGTTCCTGAGCACCTTTGAGATCGAGTTTGAGCAAAAAATCAGAAGACCAAGAATATGGTCAGAAAACAAGCATGTACTTGTAATTTCTTATCCTTAATGAAAACTATTTTGTTTTCTGATCTTAAGACAACTATTCATTGTCTTTTGATTTTCGATGCTATGTCTTTTATTTTCTTTCTAATTGCTTTTCCTTTAAGTGTTTTGGTTTCATCAAAAAAGGGAAAATTGTTGGGAAATTTATAGTTTTGATGAAAATTTCAAAAACACATGTAATAGATGTTGGGGAATTAATTGTCCGGATCTATTCGGGATGATATTTAAATACAAATTTAATTCTTACAATTATTATTAGCATGAATTAATCCTATATTAATTCAAATAATAATTCCAACAATAATCATGCTCACAATATAATCACGTAAATCCTACGCATGCGGAATTTCTAGGAATTTACGCAAGCGTACCTTTTTTACGAATCAACACAGAGAAGATGAGTACCCGTTCAACGAACAAACCCAAAGTCCTTCTCAAGTATTCCCACGTCCTTGTCCGATAATCCAGTGGGAGGATGCTCACGAACAATTAACAAAAGAGAAAAAGAAAATACGTTGCACCACCTTTGTGGATTTCTAATTTTTATAACTCATTAAACAGTGTTGGGGACGAAAAATTCATCCCCTATTTATAATAACCAAGGGGGGTGAAATTTTAGGTTAATTTGGGCTTATGGAAAATTTCCTTATATCTTCCAATATACAAACTTGAATATATCTCATATATTCCATTTTCCATAATTAACTCCCAACAAAATCTCCCTCTATTTATTACTCCCTCCGTCCCATTTCAATCTTCACACCTACTTTATTATTGAGTTTTTGTGAGCAAGTTGTTTATTAGTATTTCAAATGATAAAGTGATTTTAAAGAGGGGTATTATAGATCTACTTCTCATCTATTGCATGTATCTTTAAAAATTACTTTTTCATTTCAAATACTAATAAAAAACTCGCTCGCTAAAACACGAGAAAACAGTAAACGTGAAGATTGAAATGGGACGGAGGGAGTATATGGGATTTTCGAAATATACATGGCAAGAAACAAGATTTGGGATTTCTTGAATTTATGGGATCATCTTGTATTCCAAGAATACTTATCTTTTTTCATAAAATCTCTTCAAGAAAATCAAGAAAATCTTTTCCTCTTTTCTTCCTACAATTTTCGAAAATTAGGAAAAATATAGCAACAATATTTCTTTTATTTTAATCACCTTTTTCAGTTATTGGACTTTATATTGGGCTACTTGAGGGGTCTTTAGGAGAATTAAGATTGAACCTTCCAATGGACTCTAAATTATCAATATTAAGCCACAATATTATTCAGCCCATTAATATTAATTAATTCCACTATAAAATTAATATTGCACTATCCATCTTAACCCATATTACTGTATAAGGCTCCCAATTACTATTTCCCGTGTTTAAGATTATTCAGTCCATTAATTAATTCAAGCCAATGAAAAGCTTTATATTAATTAATATCTTTTTCCTTGGAGTAAGAACAACTCAATATTATTATCCAAACCGGAAACTAATTCCACTCACAAGATTTGGTATGATAAAACTTCTGAGCACACCAAGGGGACAAATCACGCAAGACGTACTTGCACACGATTCTCTGTATTAAATCTTAGCAATAGTCATGTAACTAATAATATTGCCCAAAACACAAAGTATTGAATCGCATTGATTCTCTACCCAACATGAATCAAAGCAATACTTATTAATTACACACGATCCTATTCAAGGGACAGAGATTAAGAAATAACCAACCACTGAGGTCTAATTCTTACACACGATTCCATAAAATCTCTTGGTCAAGACAAGCTAATCTGAGCCTTACACTTCAACCTTTCACAAGACACTATTAATGTGATCTTCTGTGATCAGATATCACCACATTAACTACAATGTAATTTGTACTATTATTTGAACAGTTATGCAGTAAACATTCATTCATATTTAAAGCAACAGTGATAAATAATTTATTTTAGTAAATAAGATAGAAATTCAGTTTGGTTATACAAAGTAAAAGCATACTTTCCAGTATAACCCCAACAATCTCCCACTTATACTCAAAGTCTACTTTTATGTATACTATAGCATGTCTCATGTTCTACGTGACATCTAACGTCATCTACATGAACCTAATAACTTTCTCCCAGTTATACTCAAAGCAAATTGGCAACGCTCTTGACATCCATTCCTTCCACATGTTTCTCGAATGTATTCTGAGGCAGAACCTTGTGAATGAATTTGCTAGGTTTTCCTCCAACACAATCTTTGCCACCTCTATATCTCCTCTCTTAAAGATTTCTCGTATAAGATGATATTTTCTTTCAATGTGTTTGCTGGCCTTGTGGGCTCTTGGTTCTCTTGAATTTGCAACTGCTCCGGCATTATCACAATGTACCGTGATGGTGCTGGACAAATTCAGAACTACGTCCAAGTCCACAACCGCTTCTTTCGTCGCTTTACAAGCAACTACATATTTGGCTTCCATGGTAGAATCTGTGATGTATTTCTGCTTAACCCTTCTCCATGTCATGGCTCTTCTCCCATGCAAAACACACTACCCGAGGTAGATTTTCTAGAATCTAAGTCTGATTGGAAATCCGAGTTCGTGTAACCGACAGAGATTAGACTGTCTGATTGATAAACCAACATTCTATCCTGAGTTCTTTTCAAATACTTCAGAATGTTTTTAACTGCAGTCCAATGCTCTTTCCCAGGGTTACTCTGATATCTCGCTACCATACAAACGGCAAAGTAGATATCTTGCCTCGTGCACAATATTGCATACATAAGGCTTCCGACTGCCGAAGCAAAATGAATGTCTTTCATGTCATCTATCTCCTTTTGTGTCTTAGGACACATTTCCTTGGATAGATGGATTCCATGCATGAAAGGTACAAAACCTTTCTTGGAATCTTGATTGCTGAATCGCTTCAAGACAGTATCCATGTATGAAGCTTGCGATAAGCCTATCATCATTTTCTTGTGATCTCGAGTGATCTTGATCCCAAGGATGTCACCGATTTTCCCTAAGTCCTTCATATCAAACTGTTTTGATAGCCTTGCCCTCATGTCTGACAACACCTTTACATCGTTCCCGATGAGCAGAATGTCATCCACATATAGTACTAAGAATATCAAGGCAGATCCAACACACTTTCGGTACACACAACTCTCGAACTCATTTTGATCAAAATCGTAAGACTTTATAACCTGATCAAAACCGTAGATGAACTTCTTGAGCTTGTAAACGAGATGTTCTTGGCCTTTTTCAACAAAGCCTTCGGGTTGTTACATATAGATTTATTCTTCAAGACTTTCGTTAAGAAAAATTGCGTTGACATTTATTTGCCAGATCTCAAAATCAAGATGTGCAGCTATCGACAAGAGAATTCGGATGGACTTAAGCATATACAGGCGAGAAGGTTTCCTCATAATCGATCCTTTTTTCTGAGTGTATCCTTTTGCCATTAAAGCCTAACTCGAAGGTCTCTACCTTCCCGTATGCGTTAAATTTTTTTCTCTTGTAAACCAACTTGCATTCAATGGGCTTTACACCATTAAGTGGCTTGACTAGCTCGGACATTTGATTATGATCCATAGAACCCATCTCAACTTCCATTGCTGTTTGCCAAGAATTTGCATCCTTGTCTTGAATTGCCTCGTTGTAAGACCAGAGGTCTGATTCATTATCACCGGGGACCAAGTCCGAGGACTCTCCCATCCCCATGATTCGCTCAGGCGGTCTAACAATCCTCCCATTACAACGAGGTTCTGGTTATGTAAGTGTGTTGCTTGGTATGTCAACTTGTACAGTTGGCATTGGAGTTTGCCCTCTTAGCTCGTCTAAGGTAATCTTGTTGGAATTTAGAGGCATGTAAACACGTAATACATGCGCAACAAAATTAAACAGGTGACCAACAACAAACATATAATTGTATAAACGATTACGAATAAACATAACAAGAAATCTTACAGTAATTCAAGAGCAGAATTTTCAACTATGGTATCCACGTAATCCCCGTTCACAGACTTGCATAGATTTACCAGCGTTGAATCCCGAGATGAATTTGTTAGGAAAATTCTAACTCTAGATTTTATGGAGAGAATATGAACAACGGTATTGTGGATTCCCAAGAGCTCATATATATAGGAGAGGACCAGCTTAAATCTTAAGCTAACCTGATTAGGAAAAAAAGTCTCTAATTTTTATTTGAACAAATCTCTTAGATTTGTTTCCTACATATAAAATCTCTACGGATTTAATTCCCATATATGTCAAATCTCTGCGATTTATTTCCATATATATTAAATCCTACAATAATATTCCATATATTATTATTGAGAATTCCTATTTAATTAAATCTAATTTAATTAAACATTAATAATAATTAATTCCAAATTAATCCATTGTTAATTAATTCTCCATAAATTAAATATTAAATCCAATTTAACATTTAATCAACCAACTATAATCCGCAAAAGGGGACTACTTATTGTGTGACCCATAGGCCCTCATATATTGAGCGATTAGTCAAACTAACGTCTTAATTGAAACCTAGACAATAATCAGACATTCTCAATATATGAGGTACATTGCGAGAAATATGCAACTACAGGTAACTGTAACATAGGCTATTGCGATTTCCTCCTTTCATTCACGAATATTCGATTAGTCTTGAACATGATGAAGTGTCTATTCAAATAACTTAATCAATTTATCTCTAATCACTAATTGATCACTCGTGTCACACTTGGCCACAAAGTCCAAGTTAACGTGCATTGACCAATGACTTTGATCCAATTATGATGAGAAGGTGAGTATTCTCTCTAAATCCACTTTGAGAAATGAATCTTTTTCTTGGCTCAACTACCACACACATGCACTTCGTGATGAACCCAATCCAAGCCATATATACCCATGAAAGGGCGTAAGCATCGGTCATGGTCAAAGTTCATCACTCCACACATGTTGTGCGTATTGACCTCAAGTTAAAGGAGTATCGCATCGCTCCCACTAATCGAGACACCCGTAGACACATATAGTGGAACTACATCAAACGGTTCTCTCGGATAGGTATACGAATACCCTCTAAGGTATTTGTGCATCCATCATGAGATACCTAGTATCTCGTAGTAAGTGAGATCTTACTACACTCTTTAAGAGTATGATGTAGATCACACACCAATATCCATTGCATCATCAATATCCCATTCTTGATGATCCTCGATTGGATCTATTTGAGAATCACGCTTAAGTCATCTGAGTTCTCACACACTCAATGACAGCAGTGACTCAAGGGAACACAGATAAGAACAAATGAAAACAATCAAACATAATATTCAAATAAGTGCAACGCCATATATTTAATATTAAATAAATAATAATATTAAACCAACATTAAATATTATCTGAGTATTATTTTCTTACAATGGATTGTCTCTAGGACACCAACACTAACAATCTCCCACTTGAACTAGAGCCAATCACCTCCATGTCTAACCCCTAGACCATCAAAATGTCTAGTGTGTACATGAACACTCAAAGCCTTGGTGAAAGGATCAGCCAGATTATCTTCCGTGGGTACACATTCTAACTATATCTCTCCTCTAGCGATTATCTCTCTTATTAAGTGATAACGCCTCGGTACATGCTTGTTTATGTTATTGGATCTCGGTTCTTTAGCTTGCGCAACCGCACCAGTATTGTCACAATACAACTTTATTGGACTGCTGGCACTCGGAACTACCCCTAGTTCACTGAAGAACTGTTTTATCCAGACAACTTATTTGGCAGCTTCCGCCGCAGTAATGTACTCAGCTTCGGTTGTTGAATCCGTAGTAGTCTCTTGTTTGGAACTATTCCAACTAACCACCCGCCATCGAGAGTGAACACATAGCCTGATTGAGATTTGTAATCATCACTGTAAGATTGGAAACTTGCGTCAGCATAGCTAGTGGCAACTAGCTCTGACTATCCTCCGTAGACCAGAAAGCAATCTTTAGTACGTCTGAGATATTTGAGAATGTTCTTGATAGCAATCCAGTGAGGCTCACCTGGATTTTGTTGGTATCTTCCGGTGGTGCTGACAGCGAAGGCCACATCTGGCCTAGTGCAAGTTATGGCGTATATGATGGATCCAATTGCAGATGCATATGTTATATCCTTCATGCGCTGAATATCAGCGTCTGTAGAAGGACAATCCTTCTTATACAACTTTATCCCATGACATGCCGGTAGAGAACATCTCTTAGAGTTTTCCATCTCAAATCGCTTCAACACCTTGTCTACATAGGTGGACTGTGACAACCCCTTCATCTTCTTAGATCTATCCCTATGGATCTTGATCCCTAAGATGTAGCAGGCTTCACCAAGATCCTTCATCATGAAGGTCTTTGACAACCATTCTTTCACGGACTGCATGAGTGGGATACTATTTCCCATAATGAGTATGTCATTGACATACACAATTATGAAGAAAATATTCTTCCCATTGAATTTCCGATAGACACATGAATCTTCCGAGTTTCTGATGAAGTCAAATGATTTGACAGTCTCATTAAAATGGATATTCCAACTCCTAGAAACTTGCTTCAATCCATAAAAGGATCATTTAAGTTTGCACATAAGATTAGATTTTGGCTTTGATATAAAACTTTCAGGTTGAGTCATAAACACTTCCTTATCAATGTTGTCATTTAGGAAAGCTGTTTTGACGTCCATCTGTCAAATTTCATAATCTAGATGTGCTGCTACCGCAAGTAAAATTCGAATGGACATGATCTTAGCAACCGGTGAGAAAGTCTCGTCGTAGTCAATGCCTTCGCGTTAAATATAACCATTTTCCACCAACCTAGCCTAGTAGGTTTGTACTTTTCCATTTGCATCAGCCTTACGCTTGAAGACCCATTTGCAACCAATGGGTTTAACCCCTTTCAGCAACTCAACCAAGTCCCAAACTTGATTGACGTACATCGAGTCCATCTCGGATTTCATGGCTTCATGCCACTTCTTTGAGTCAACATCTATTGTTGCCTCAGTGTAAGTTCTAGGTTCGTCTTTATCTGGGATCTCCACGTCATCATGTTCCTCTACGAAGAAACCATAATATCTTGTGGGTGGGTTACGAACTCTAGTGGACTTATGGAGTTGTGGTTGTTCAGGCTGCACATTCTGATCGTGAAAATTTTGTGGTGCAGCGATTTCATCGTTGACCGGGGAGGTCTCAAGAGCGACACTTCTGGATGCTCCTTGAGCACTTCCGGATGCCTCTTGATCGGGAGTTTGAACTATGCTATTCTCATTCAGCCTACTTAGAGTTCGTTGCTCGGGCAATGCAACTCCAATTACGCTCCCACTGGCTGAAAGAGGATCACTTAGTGATAAACTTCCACCGTGTGAGCTGCTGAATGCTCCCACTGATTCTTTATCATGTTGCTTTGACAAGACATCAATCTCCTTGTTAATTTGTGGTTATTGAATTTCTTCAAGTTCCATTGTCTTACGGTCTTGTTCCTTGAAGACGTAGTCTTCTTCAAGGAATTTGGCTTGCCTAGAAACAATCACTGTTTGTTTCTCAGGGAGATAGAAATAATATCCTCTAGTTTCCTTAGGATATCACACAAAGTAACCCTTTTCACCTTTTGATTCCAACTTATTATTGAGCATTTTCTTCACAAACGCTGGGCAACCCCACGTTCTCACTTGAGAGAAATTTTGCTTCTTGCCATGCCATAACTTGTATGAAATCTTATTCAGAATGTAAATTGAGGTTTGGAGTGCGTATCCCCATAAGAATGTTGGAAGAGAGGAAAAGCCCATCATGGACCTTACCATGTCCAACAAGGTTCGGTTTCTGCTCTCGGACACTCAATTCATTTGGGGTGTGTCGGGAGGAGTCCATTGTGATTGGATTCCATGCAACTTCGGATACCCAATGAATTCATGGCTAAGATATTCTCCTCCTCGATCTGATTGAAGAGTCTTAATACTCTTACTAAGATGCTTCTCTACTCCAGCTTTATACTTTTTGAACTTCTCAAAAGGGTTCAGATTTGTGTTTCATCATATACACATACCCAAACATAGAGAAATCATCAGTAAAAGTTATGAAGTAGCCGAAGTGACTCCTAGCTAGAGTGGGCAATGGTCCACAAACATCACTGTGGATCAACTCTAGAATTTCTTTGGCACGAACCCCTTTCCCAGAAAAGGTTTTGTTGATCATTTTGCCCTTAAGACAAGATTCACAGTTTCTATAAGACTCAAGTCGAATGGGGCTAAATAGTCCAACTTTCATAACCTTGCGATTCTTTTCTCATTTCCATGACCAAGTCTACAGTGCCACAAGTAAGTTGGGTTTTCATGATTACTAAGTTTGAGTCTTCTTTTTTGTATATTAAGAACGTTATGTCCACAATGAAATAAATATAAACCATTAGATAAAGGAACATTTCCATACACATCACCATTAAGCAAAAAATAACAATTATTGTTTGCAAAATGGAAGCAAAAACCTTCAATATTCAACATCGAAATATAAATAATGTTGCGGGTAATAGAAGGAACAAAATAACAATTATTCAGTTCAAGTCTAAAACCCTAGGGTAAATCTAAAACATAAACGCCAACACGTTCAGCAGCAACTCTTGCTCCATTCCCAACGTGTAAAGCGACTTCACCTGGCCTAACTGCCCTGCTATCCTTGAGACCCTGCACATTTGTACAAATGTGTGAGCCACAACCAATATCTAATACCCAACAGTTAGTATCATTTGTGGACATGTTTATCTCAATAACAAACATACATGTTCCAGTGGCTGGGAAGCATCCTCTTGATGCTTTTTCCGAAATCAAGTCAAAACGCCTCGGCCTCTTTCAAGATACCGATCTCGTGGTAGCGAGGATTGGCGTGTCCAACACATACTCAATCTTTTCTTGCCTGAGCACCAAACGAATGCTTTGGTGCCAGTCGAGAAAGTTTGGCCCAACCAATTTGTTCGTTTCCAAAACGCTTCTCAATGACAAGTTATTCATTTCAACAATCCTAGAGAAATAAAATAAAACGGGAATTAAAACACATAATTCCTATGATCAATATTCAACAATCAAAATAAATATGACCTTTAAATTTATTTTGTTTCCATTATTTTCACATACTTAATGACCTCATTGGAAAAGTATGAATTTATATCTAATATAAATCATAATGGACTAGGATCCACATTATTACTATCATAATCCCAACGAGGGCTGATCATTGCAGTAGCATAACTGGTAGGTCTCCAAACCAATTGTAAAATTGTAATTTCCTAGTTAAATCGAACCTAGTTCGACTGATGTCCCTTACCCTTTGTTCCCCGTGAGGGCTATCAAAATAAAGTTAAGTTGGTTTACAACCATCAAGTGGCGACATTACATGTCCCTATAAAAGTCCCGTTAGATGTAGATCTGGGTAAAAGACGAGGGTCTTTACGTACTCATTGGAACGAAATCTCCAGTTTACTTTTAACTTTGATGGAAGACATCTTATCAAATTAATGAGAAAACTATATTTTGGCGAGAAACATTTTCAAAGGTGGGGTATTAATTGCTTAATCGAGATCCAACATGTTAATCTACATCACATTTGAGCATCTATTGGGCGCCGCCTACCCAAACAATTTATAATGCGGACTATAAATGCGTTAATAAGTGGGATTTTAATAATCCTTTTATAAACCTAACTTTAAAATTCAATTTTAACTTCAATTCACGATTATTAAAATTGATAATTAATCCAATTAATTATAAAATAAAATACAATTTTATTTTAGGTTTTAAAAATTAAGCTTATTAATTTTAAAACAATTTTTTAACTTTATTTGCAAGGGCTCAAGTGCAATTTCTAAAACTCTGCACGGAGGGGCCCGTTACAAATCCAATTAGCAAGACGGTCTCTCCCTCATCACTGCTCGGAAACCATCCATCAATCAGGACAACTGATACCCACAATTTCAACCTTAGTTCATCAAGAATAATCTAATTAATCATTTGAACAGTCAATATTGTTAGAATTCATCATTAAATCCAATTGAAGAACGAGAGCAGTGCACGAACAAAACCCAATCGAACGAAACCAGTAAAGTGCAAAGCCCAAAAAAAAAACGAATCCTAGATACGTCGAATTTCAGAAGCAATCGAAATAAAAAACGCATGAATTAGTACAGGCGTCAATACCATGAGACACAAATAAGCAAAACCCAGAAACCAGAAAGCGGAAACCAAAATCAGAAAGCGAATCTGAAACCAGAACCCAGAACAAGGAAAAATGCATCACACGAATCGGGACCAGACGCGAGTCACCGTCGCCGCTTAACGAGCGCGGGAGACTCGCCACCGTAAATCAAGGGGTTGCGCGCAGAGCCGTGACCCCAGCGAACTGGTTCCAAACCAAAACCGCAAGAAAGACGATCGAATTGGTGGCGCGCCGCCACTAATTCTTATCGATTCCAGTGGCGTGCCGCCTTGACTCGCGTCTAGGGGCGCACCGCTGAGAAAAGAGACAAAGGATAGAGGCGGAGCGAAAGATCGACGATGGCAAAATCGCACGGGCCAAATCGCGAGCTCCCGTACGCGTCGCGAGGCCACGACGCCTAGCGCCGGCCTCGAGCGATGCGCCGTAGCATCACGGCTGTGTGAACAAGGACGAGCGGTAGCGGGTTTCTCCTAGAGAAAACCCTAAAATCAATTTGGGGATTTTAGCGTGAAGAAGACGACCCAAGCAAACAAATAAGGGGTGCGGTCCAGTTTATCAAAACGACCGTGCCCCAATTTTGAATAATTTTTTTTTATTCAAAACTGATTTTAATTATGCAATTGAAACAAAGAGCCTGAATCTCTGATACCACTGTTGGAATTTAGAGGCACGTAAATACGTAATACATGCGCAGCAGAATTAAAAAGTTCACCAACAACGAATATATAATTGCATAAACAATTATGAATAAACATAACAAGAAATCTTATAGTAATTCAAGAGAAGATTTCTCAACTATGGTATCCCCGTAATCACCATTCACAGACTTTCACAGATTTGTCAGCGTTGAATCCCGAGATGAATTCGCTAGGAAAATTCTAACTCTAGATTTTATGTAGAGAATATGAACAACCGTATTATGGATTTCCAAGAGCTCATATATATAGGAGAGAACCAGTTTAAATCTTAAGCTAACCTGATTATGAAATAAAATCCCTAATCCTTATTTGAATAAATCTCTTAGATTTATTTCCTACATATAAAATCTCTACGGATTTAATTCCCATATATGTCAAATCTCTACGATTTATTTCCATATATATTAAATCCTACAATAATATTCCATATATTATTATTGGGAATTCCTATTTAATTAAATCCAATTTAATTAAACATTAATAATAATTAATTCCAAATTATTCCATTATTAATTAATTCTCCATAAATTAAATATTAAATCCAATTTAACATTTAATCAACCAACTATAATCCGTAAAAGGGAAATACTTATTGAGTGACCCATAGGCCCTCATATATCGAGCGATTAGTCAAACTAACGGTCTTAATTGAACCCTAGACAATAAATCAGACATTCTCAATATATGAGGTACGTTGCGAGAAATGTGCAACTACCTGTAATTGTAACATGGACTATTCCAATTTCCTCCTTTCATTTACGAATACTCGATTAGTCAGAACATGATGAAGTGTCTATTCAAATAACTTAATCAATTTATCTCTAATCACTAATTGATCACTTATGTCACACTTGGCCACAAAGTCCAAGTTGACGTGCATTGGCCAGTGACTTTGATCCAACTATGATGAGAAGATGAATATTCTCTCTAAATCCACTTTGAGGAATGAATCCTTTTCTTGGCTCAACTACCACGCACATGCACTTCATGATGAACCCAATCCAAGCCATATCTACCCATGGAAAGTTGCAAGCATCGGTCATGGTCAAAGTTCATCACTCCACACATGTTGTGCGTATTGACCTCAAGTCAAAGGAGTATCGCATCGCTCCCACTAACCGAGACACCCGTAGACACATATAGTGGAACTACATCAAACGGTTTCTCGGATGGGTATACTATTGGGAGATGAATTTAATAAAGATTTTGATTAGATCCCAAAACCCCTGAGTATGACATGTAGCAGGACATCTTGGTAGTATAGGATCAGGTTTCAATAGATATTAAGACTCAGGATTATCTGCACTCTATATAGTCAGCAGATATAGATCAGGGAGAAATAGGTTTGTTTTGAGTTTGCCTGAAGAACTCAAATGTCCCTGAGTAGCTCTGAAGAATCCTGAAGACTGAAGTCCCTGAAGAAGAAAGTCCTGAATACTGAAGATCCTGAAGACCAAAAGATCCTGAAGATTGTTTTGTACTGACCTAAAAAAGACACTGAACAAGCTACTTCAAGTTGAATAGTGTTTTGTTCATTCTTAGTACAAACAAACAAAATGTTATACATTCGTGGACATTAAGGAACATATCAGTTCAGTGTGGTTGACCTAAATAGAGCCATTTTGTTTGTCTCTGTTCAAAGGAAGATTTCGACCAATGAGGAGGCGACAACAACGTACTATACTAACACTGAAAGCGACATATCTCTGAAGAAATGTCAGGGCTGATATCTTCCAGTTCACAGAAGTTGGTGATTGGCTACGTGGATGCATATTTCCTAATACATGCAAGGGTGAGTTCAAACCCTAGAAATAGCCGTTCATCAATAACCAAAAGAGGAAACCCTTGAAGCTGTCTCTCCAACGGATAGTTTTTCAAGAGTAGACTCTTAGTGAGTTGTTTATAAATACCAAGGCCTTGTTCATAACCAAGGTTACGGGAAATCAAAGCAACTCCAAAGCTCATTCGTATTCAAAGCATACATTGTGAAGCATTCGAAACCCTTAGAATTTCCCAAGTGTTTCATCTTAGAAGAGAGATCATTTACTTAGCCTAGATTCTAGAATATTCAAAGCTTAGTTAGAGATATCCTAGCCTTTTACTTGTGTTTGATTGTAAGAGGATATCTCACCTTAGTTGGAAACCAACCAAAACACAAACCCTTTGATTAGGTAGTTTGTGTGTGTAGTTGTTGGAGTAGTGAGAGTTGTAAAGAGTGAGTAAGCTGCTTGTGTTCAGCTTGAAAGCTCTAGAGAATAAGTTAGTAAGCTGCTTGTGTTCAGTCTGAAAGCTTGTGTGTGTTGAGTTACACTACAGGAAATCACACATTTCGTGACGAAATTTTCCATGACGACGCAAAATTCGTCAAATTTTCTTACTTAAAGGTGACAAAATTTATTTTTGTCACTAAAAAGGTAGAATTTGTGACAAAAGTTATTTTTGTCACCAATTTTAAATTTTTTCGTCACTAATTCATATATTTCATGACGCCAACAAGAAATTCATCACAATAAATTTGGTGACGATATTCATAATAATTAGTGACAATATTCAACGTCAAGAAAAAGAATATTTTTATGACGATGCTATGTTTTGTCATTAATCATTCAAAACAATTAGTGACACACTTATTTCGTCACAATATTATTTGATGACGATTTTCATTGTAAGTAGTGACGATCATTTTCCTCATATAATATATATTTTTTATGACGGTTTTATGTTTCGTTGTTAATTGTTCATAATAATTAATGACATATTTTTTCGTCACAAATATTCATATATAGTGATGATTAATAATCATTTCTTAGTGACACATTTATTTTGTCACAATATTATTTTGTGACGATCGTCATTGTAATTAGTGACGATCATATTTGTCATATAATATATATTTTTCATGACGGTTTTATGTTTCGTTATTAATTGTTCATAATAATTAGTGACATTTTCTTTCATCACAAATATTTATATATTGTGACGATTAATAATCATTTCTTAGTGACACACTTCTTTTGTCATAATCTTATTTTGTGACGATCGTCATTGTAATTAGTGACGATCATATTCATCATATAATATAAAATTCTCAAGACGATTTTATGTTTCATCGTTAACTGTTTATAGTACTTAGTAACAATATTTTTTGTCACTAATACGTATATATAGCGACAGTTAATAACCATTTATTAGTGACATACTAATTTCATCACAAAATTATTTTTATTATTTATGTTGAAATTTATTATTTATTAACTTTAGCCATTATTTTTTCCATATAAAATATAATTTTTATTAAATAAAATTACAAATATAAAATTTATTAAAATATTCATCCAAAATGTTCGAACACAAGACCTCTAAATTAAACTTAGCACAACAACCAAATGAGCTACATAATTTCTGTTATTTATGTTGAAATTTATTATTTATTATTTTGTAACCATGAGTTTTTTCATATAAAATACAAATTTTATTAAAAAATTAGATCCATTAAGGTTAGAACACAAGACATCATGATGTATGAACAAAAATAGCTACACTACCAGACCAAACACCATATTGCGTTCAATTGTTTTCCTAAAAGTATTTCAAAAGAAAAACTCAGGTTAAAATTTGAAAAAATGTTGCAGACATTTAAGGTTTGAACACACGACAACTTACGCAAACAAATATAGCTACACCACTAGACTAGACATGATCTTGTGTTCTATTATTCTTCTAAATGTATTTCAAAGAAAAGCTCGTTTAATTCGATCACATTAGGGTAACAAAAGCTTCGTCACTAGCTTGCTCACTAGTTTATCCAGGCTGTGTTTCCTCGGCGAATTCCTTCGTCACATTAGAGGTCCAAAAGCTTCGTCACTAGTTTGCTCAATCTCTTCCCGCGAAAGAATTCAGCAGAAAATTATGTTCAATTGGTACGTCTATAACCTGCGTTTCAAATTCTTGATTTTTTTTGTTTTGTTTTATCTTTTAATTGATAGTATTATCTTTGTTTGATTGATAGTATTAGATGAATGTATTAACCTGGGAATCTAATGTTAAAAAAAGTTTAAGCCCAATCAAAATCTGATGCATTCTAGTATATCAAGTCTAATGGCAATCTGATGCATTCTCAGACAAAGTTAAGGTTCATTGACTAAGTTTTCCTAGGAAGTGGGCTGGTAATTGGTAAATTGTGTTAATTGAATTGATTCTGGAGAAGAAATAAGACTTGCCTTTCACGGAGTTAATGGTTTTTTAAGCCTTGCTCACCAGGTGTTTGTTGAAATGCCTAAGAAAACTCTTATGATTTGAATTCTACTCCTTATGATTTGTAAACTTGTAAACTTATGTTCTAGGATCTTTATTTGCAGTAGTTCTCTTGCTGCTTGGACTAGTTTTTTGCCTTAGAAGGGGAAACAAGAAGGAAATTGTCGCGACCCCTCATTTGAAGTCTTCCGTTAGCGATGACAAAGGTAGCACACTCTTCCCTACATTAGCCACATTAACAAAGTTATCTCAAGTTAACTCGGTTTACTTACCGAAAAGTGACTACTGGGGTGTTTGTAAAATATGCTTTTGAGAATGTGATTCTCGAGCGTGTGAATCAAACGGGTGCGATTCATGGACGCTTACCATGTGGGTGCACCACCCCAGATCGCTAAGATGAAGGAGTTTCTCTCGATGTCGCCAATTTCAAATAACTCAAAGTCAGATGTGAACTTTTATCTGTTTGATTTACTTGACTTTTTGGTTTTTGATTCAGTTTTTCTGTTCAATTTGATTGGTTTTTATGAAGAATTTCTGAAAATAGGGGAAAAATAGTAAATGATTTGGTCAATCGATATTATGACTTGGTAATGCGAGGTATTGTCATGTCGTTGAATTCATATGTAAACTGATTAGCAATCGATGAAATAGAATTGGATTGGGGAAATTTGTTGAAAAATTTCAAGATCTAAGAATAGTAGCAGTAGTAGTAATTTTCAACTTTGGTCATTCGATGAAGGGGAAAGAGCATAGTGGAAACTGGAATGCATCCTCTGGTTTTTATATATTTATTTTCTGTTGATTTTACTGAGATAATTAGGCAATAATTGGAGTCTGGAGGGATAGTTATTATTGCAAAATTAATGGTTTATAGAAACTTATGTGTTGATGATAAAATCAATTTATTTTGTATAAATCATGTGTTTGTTGTGGCTTAAAAGAATTTGGCTTGGTTTTCGACTTCCAAAAACCCCCTATCATAACATGTCTTTTACCCGTTCATCGAGTGTAACGTGGCAGAAGAAATGGATTTGTTCTGTAAAGTGGTTGAATTCTTTACATGTTCTATTTCTTCTAAATGTTTGTAGGCAATTTTCTTGTAAAAGATTATTCTAATTCTAGAATGATAAATGGTTGTGCAGTTGTTAGGACTAGAAGTAGAGACGAGCACTACCGTGTTACAATCACTAGCTAGTGTAAACAATATATGTTGGTTGCTCAAGGTGTCCGAAAAATACTTTAGATTACTTGAAACCGGATTGAGTTAGTTTGGTTCTTAATAGTGAGAGTGATAAGTTCTGCAAAATTTGTAAAAAAGTAAATGTTGAGTGTTTGGTGTAATACATTAATTAGTGAGAATCTAGAATTAGTTGGAAGCATCCCTCATGTTGGGAGTTGAATTTAATATATATGATTTTGATTAAGATCCCAAAACCCCTGAGTATGACATGATCAGAATGATCTTGATAGTTGAGTCAGGATTCAGTTTTAGAGTACTCAGGATGTTATCTGCAAAATGTATAGTCAGCAGATATAGTTCAGGATAGGTTCTGAAGACTCTGAAGAACTCAGTATGTTTCTGAAGAAACTGAAGTTTCAGGATGAAACTGAAGGTTCTGAAGACTCAGTATGAAACTGAGATACTGAAGACTCAGTATGATACTGAAGAACTGAAGACTCAGCACAAAGACTCAGTACATCAGTCAGTATAAACTATAAAGACTCAGAAGACCCGGAAGACTCAGAAGATTCTGAAGACACAAGACTGAAGACTGAAGACTGAAGATCAAGAATACTAAATGCACATTAATTACTAAAGACTCAGTAATGTACTGAATGCTCAGTATGAACCTGAATTTTCCGATGCACTGAATATATCTATCTGAAAGATGCAATACTGAGAAGATCGAAATTCCTTAGAAAATAGATATTTGCCAAGACATTCAAATGCAGACAAAAGGAACTAAGTCAGAAGTGTTGTTAAGGTTATATCAAACTCAGAGTTTGTAACCAAAAGAGCCGTTGAAGGTGTCTACCTTTAACTGGAGACAAAAGTCAAAAAGAGGAAGACAACACTGTACCATACTGACACTGACAGTGACAGGCCGCTGAAAAAGATGTCAGATGTACAAAGTTCCAGACTGCAAAAAGTGAAGACCGGCTACGTGAAAGGCTATTGCCTAAAACGTGTTAGGGAGGTTCAAACCCTAAATATAGCCGTTTCTCACACACCATAAGAGGGAACTCACAGAGCTATCTCTCCAACGGATAGTTTTCAAGAGTGACATTGGTGTATGCCTATAAATACTGGTGACCCTCTTCATTGTAAGGTTACGGGAAATTTATACGCAACTCAAGAGCTCAAACTTATTCTTGCAAAAGTTAAAGCACTCGAAAAACTTAGAATTTCCCAAGTGCTTCTATATTGAAGAGAGCTCACTATACTAAGCCTAGCTTGATAAGAATTATCCAAAGCTTAGTCGAGATATCCTAACCCTTTGCATTGTGCTTCATTGTAAAGGATATCTCATCCTAGTTGAAAACCAACCGAGAAACCCCAAACCCTTGAGAAGGTAGTTGGAGTGTGTTTGTTGGTGAGAAGAGTTGTAAAGAGTTAGTAAACTACGCGGAGTAGTCAGAAAACTCTAGAGGAGAAGTTAGTAAGCTACAGGGGTAGTCTGAAAGCTTGTGTGTGTTTTGAGTAAGTAAACTACGGAGGTAGTCAGAAAACTCAAGGTCGGGTTGAGTAAGTAAACTACGTGGAGTAGTCAGAAAACTCAGGGCCGAGTTGAGTAAGTAAACTTCGAGGTAGTCAGAAAGCTCAGAAGTTGATAGTGAATTTCTCCAAGAGTTAGGAGAGTGGACGTAGGGAGCTTGAGTCTCCGAACCATTATAATTGCTTTGTGTTCTTTATTGCTTTCCTTATCTCGTGGCTTAATCATTGCATTGACTTGTTTTTGAAAGCATACTTTTCACTGATATTCAGTTGGAATCAATCCACTGAAGTTGCATAAGTGAATCACAACTTAATCACTATTTTCATAAAGGGAAGGTTTTTAGCAAAGCTTAAAACGAGTATAAACTAAAGGGCCAACCATTCCGCACGACTGAGTAGCTAGAATAGATAGTTACCAAACTGAACTCTCTTCTGAGGATTCAGTAAGTTAGTTATCTGATCCAAGCAACTCGGGATCTCGACATTCGTGACTCGGTTGGGATTATCCGAGGTATCCGAAAAGTCGCCAGATCACCGCCTCGATGACTTTGACTCGGAGCGATCTCAGGCTTCTCGTAACCTAATCTTCGTGATTATCGACCCAAGTGACCTCGAAAAAAAGTTTTAAAATCACTTTGAACACGTGTATTCCCCATACACGCGTGTAAGACTCGTTTGCACCGGGACCAACAAGTGGTATCAGAGCAGTGGTTCAACTTGACCACCTGCTGTGTTGACCAAAGTTTTATTTTTCAAAAATACTTGTGGTCTATCTGAACTGATCTTATTTGCTGAAACTTTTTATTTTTCAAAAGATCAGAAAAATGTCTTCTAAAAACTTCCCATGTTCTCGGTGGAGAACTATGATCTATGGAGATCGAGAATGCAGCTCATCTCAGATTCCAAACATGAGCGTATGTGGAGAGTGGTCTCTCAAGGACCATTCCAATTTAATGTGGTGAATCCCAGAGGAACAGAAGATGAGAGAATTGATCCTAGAGCAGAATTTCCTAAGTCTGATGACCAACTGGACTCTGAGGAGAGAAAGTTAGTCAATCTAGACTACATTGCAAAAGACACACTATACAAAGACAATTGATGATGGTGTGATGGGAATGATCTCTCACCGTAATAATTGCTAAAGAGATTTGGGATACACTAGGCAGAATGTGCCAAGGCACAAATCATATAAAAGAAAACAAACTTTCAAAGGGCAATTGGAAAGTTTGATGGGTTTTGAAAATGGATGATGGTGAATCAATAGACAAATTGGAAGTCGATTCACTAAAGATCATGAATGATCTAAATGCACTTGGAAAGAAATATCCACAAAGAGAAAAGTGGCATTGAAAATTCTTAGAGGTCTTTCTAAGAAATGGGATATTCATGCAAAGGTGATTGAAAACACCAAGAACATTAGTTCAATGCCATATCAACAAGTCTTCTCTGAGCTGAAGGCCTATGAATTTGTAATTGATAAGAAATCCAAAAAGGCTGACAACAAAGATGATTCTTCATCGAGTAAGAATGTGGCTTTAAAAGCCAAAGATAAAACCTCAGAAAACTAGAGAGTTCGAGAACCCCCATGCCAAAAAATCGGGATGAGCTTGAGGAAAAGCTAAGAATCGATGGCAAGGAGGTTTGACAGACTTAATAGTAGATTTGGAAAATACAAAAGCTATTACAGGAACCACAGGTACCAGAAGAAACCTGAGGACAGATCAACTGAGAAGAAGAAGGACCTGAAAGCTGAAGGATCTTCATCCAAGAGGAAAGACTTCAAGTCCAAAGAAGAAAATGATCAGGATGATGATACCAACAGATGCTATAATTGTCGAAGAAAGGTCACTTCCAAAGATGATTGTCCGTGATTTGAGTGCTTGAGGAGAAAAGAGAAAAGGCAAGCTAAAAAGAGACCGTAAGTTCTCAAGCAAAGAGGCCATGGTTGCAGAAGAAGAACATTCTGAGGAGGGATCTAGCTCTTTCAAATGAGATATTCTCGAGACAAAGGAAAGTGATGACATCTGTCTGATGGCCATTGAGGAGGTAAACTCTTCTTTCTCTGTTGTTGCTCCTACACCAAAGACAAGAGTTTTCAAGTTCCATCAGAAACAATCATTTTTTGACCTGATGGATTCTTTTGAGAATCGATGAAGGACTATGCTTTTTTAAGAACTCGCTAAATGAAACTCAAGAGCGAGAATAAGGAACCGAAAGTCAAAATCTAAAATGGAAAGACTCTAGCAATATTGAAATCACTTCTCAAATCAATGGGAGCTACCGATGAACTGGATGTTCGAAAGTACAACTCTCGAGAAAGAGAAGTTGATAATGTCCCTAATCAAAAGCTAGAGAAATCCATCAAGAGATTCAAATAATCAAAACCGAAGTTCAATGACCTCTCGAGAAGCATAAAACTCTACAGAACTGTGAGGATAGTGCACAGAAGAAGTTAACTCTATTGAATAAAGCATCTAATGTAATAGATGAAATTCAGAGTTACCAGAGATCTGCCACTATAAAAACTGGATTGGGATTTATTCCAGGGGGAACCTCACAAGGTCATCCGAATGCTTTGCATCAAGTAGCAAGAAGACTATCTTTGTAAAAACCAAGTGGCACCTACACTTCAAACTGAAGTAATGCCCAAGGTTGTAGACAAGGAAAAAGGACCTATGGTCTCAAAGAAAACCAATGATTAGGTTAGAAAGCCCAAACCTCGTAAAGGCTAGAAAACCCGAAAGGATCGATTGGAAAGTTTCGAGCAAGTACTTCAAAGCCTCGGGGCTAAGAAAGCAAACCCGAAAGGCTCCATCATCGAACCATCGAGAGGAATCCTCGATGATGAAAACACTTTCAACAGACATTCTCACCGAAGAGACCAAGTCCTCGATTATCTTTGAAAGACCCAGATTTCAAAGATGCATAACCCGAACCCCACTTGCCTAAGGGTAAATGTTATCCGAACCCGAAGTCATCAAAGATTTAGACCGGCCGCACAAAAAAAGCCTAAGCATCTGAACAAAAGGCCTGAACCAAAGAAGAATTCAAAAGCCCATGTTCATGCTAAAGCTAGCACACATACACAGAAAACTGCTAAGGCACCCAAAGTAGTAGATGTGTATGTTGATGTTTATGGAAGACAAATTAGCCACTCTAAAGTGATTAGAGTTGTCAGGCAGATTTGGATTCCGAAAGGTACATCTAACCTTGTAGGACCCTACACAAATTGGGTACCTAAGAATTGATCTGTTTTTTTGAGGAAAACAAGGGCACCGAATCCACTAAAGATCACATGGCACCGATGAGCGAGATGAAAAAAGCTCCCGATATATTGTATCTTGACAAAGGATGTTCAAGACATATGAGAGGATAGAAGATACTCATTGACTATGTTGAACAAAGATCCATGGTGTTTTGGATAACTCCAGGTATCCGGAACTTTGAAATCGCATATCCATGGTCTTTCATATGTATCCGATTGAAGCATAACTTGCTTTCAATTAGCCAATTACGATAAGGGTTTTAATGTTGAGTTCTCTAAGAACTTATGTTTTGTGAAAGATGATACATCACAGAAAGTATTACTGACTGGTACAAGAAAAGGGAATGTGTATCTTGCTGATTGGAGTTCAACTCCTAAAGATACATGTTTGGTTGCTAGAAATTCCACAGATACCAGTTGGTTATGGCATAAAAGAATGAATCACCTAAATTTCAAAACCCTGAACAAGCTTGCAAGATTAGCTCTTGTGAGAGGGTTGCCTAATGAAGTGTTCAGTAAGGAACATATTTGTGATGCGTGCCAGAAAGGAAAACAAGTAAAAGCATCATTTAAAAGCAAAGTAGAGGTTTCTACTGACAGAACACTTCAGTTACTGCATATGGATCTTTTTGGTCCTATAACACCAGTAAGCACTAATGGCAGGAAATACACATTGGTAGTAGTTGATGACTACTCAAGATATACTTGGGTCATATTCTTACTTTCGGAAGAAAGAGACTCGATAAAAGTCGCCAGAGTTCTTGAAAAGGCTCAAGATTGAGAAAAAATTTGAGTGTGGTCAAAATCGATCGACAAAAAGAACTCCGGTTTATAAATCATATCATATCCGATTATTGTGCGAGAATGAAATTTCACATAAAACATCAGCTGCAAGGACCCCTCAACAAAACGGTGTTGCTGAAAGAATGAACATAACTCGAAAAGAAGTTCGCAAGGACAATAATAAATTTGGTGATATTCCTAAAAGATTTTGGGCTGAAGCTGTCAACACTGCATTCTACTCTTAGAACAGATCCATGCTGACCAAGAGTCAAGGCAAAACACCCTATGAGCTTTGGAATGAAAGGAAGCCTCTTGTTTTTTCTTTTCGTGTGTTTGGTTGCAAGTGTTTCATACACAATAATGCTAAAGATCGGTTGAAAACATTTGATAGTAAAAGTCGATGAAGGAATATTCTTAGGATATTCTCAAGTCGATAAAAGCTTTCATAGTTTACAACCGTGTAGGACTCTTATTGTGGAGGAAACACCTCATGTTGTTTTTTGATGAATCTACTTGTGTTCGGAAGAAACAGAACATGATGCGATGAACCCGACTAAGAGGATCACCAGATTAAGCCTGAAATGAAAGATAAATCATCCAATTGAACACGAAAAAGAAGAAATCACCACATCCTATGATTGGGTGACTCGGACTCGAATAAAGAAGTTAGGGATGGAACTCGGGATGGTGAGACTCGGAAAAACCAACACTCCAAAGGTGACCAATCTGAGCAGACACCCGCCTCGGACTCGGTATGTGATGCCAATGAAGATGTGGTCACAAACCGAGCAAATTCTGAATCTATCAACCAAAGGGGAACAAATGTCTCGACAATGTTGTGAAGAATAGAATTTCCACGAGGAAGATGATTCCCTTTCTCCTCGCTTACGTTGTTCCCTCGTTTCTTGATTTAATCAACCTAACATTTCAAATGTTGAGGATACTCTTTGAAACAGGAACATCAATAAGGAAATGGTTAGATAGTCATCCTACAAGTCAAATTGTGGGTGATCTAACCGAAGGTGTTAAAACAAGAAGGTTCCATGGTGAAAGTGCACTATTCTCACTGCTTCCTATCGGAGAAAAGAACCTCACCGAGATTGGTGAAGCTCTACAAGATTCTTATTGGATTATTCTTATGCAAGATGAAATAATCAATTCTCAAGGAATGAAGTATGGGAGCCGGTAGATAGACCCGAAAAGGCACAATGTCATTGGAACCAAGTGGGTTTTCAAGAATAAAAGAGATGAAAACAACAACATTGTAAGAAACAAGGCAAGGCTAGTTGACAAGGTTATTCCCAAGAAGAAGGCTTGGATTATGATGAAACCTTTGCACTGTTGCAAGACTAGAAGCCATCGATTGTTTCTTGCATTTGTTTTACCCACATGAAGTTCACAGTCTATCAAATGGATGTGAAAAGTGCATTTCTGAACGGTGTGCTTAAACAAGAGGTTTATGTGGAACAACCTCCTGGTTTCAAACAGAATGACCAAGTTTACAGGCTCAGAAAAGCTTTGTATGGTCTCAAGCAAGCACCAAGAGCATGGTATGATACTCTTTCTCGGTTTCTTCTTGACCATGGTTTTGTCAAAGGAATCGTTGATAGAACTCGTTCAGGGATAGAGGATGGGGAAGATATCTTACTAGTTCAGATATATGTTGATGACATCATTTTTGGATCTCCAAACCATCAGCTGTGTGAAAGTTTTCAACACTGATGAAAGGCAAGTTTGAGATGTCAATGATGAGAGAGATGAATTTCTTTCTAGGTCTTCAAGTGAAACAATCAAATGAAGGAATATTCATCAACCAGGCAAAGTACACCGTAGATCCGATTGCCAAAATATGGTGTACAAATTGCAATCTGATTAGGATTCCCATGAATACTAACTATAAGATGGATCCTAATTCTCGAAGGCAAATCGAGAAGCCATCACCGATTATAGAGGAATCATTGGATCATTGCTCTATCTCACGCCAAGTAGGCCTGATATAACATTTCTTTGTTGGGATATGTGCAAGATACCAAGCTAATCCTAAGGCTAGTCACATGGAGGTTGCCAAAAGATCTTGAAGTATCTTAAAGGCACAATGAATAATAGAGGATTGTGGTATCTAGTGATGATAACCTTAAATTAACCGGTTACTCGATGTCTTTATTATGGAGGTTGCGAATTGACAGAAGTCCACTTCAGAACTTGTCAATTTCTAGGAAGTAAGTGATATCTTGGTTTTCGAAGAAAATGCACCTCCTCGATAGTAACCAAAGATTAATGGTTTGAATACATGGTCTGCGCAGAAGTCGCCGTGCTCGATTCTTTGCCTCGCATAAACAATTAAGGGATTATAAAGTTGAAGCCAATGAAGTACCAATATTTTGTGACAATAATAGTGCCATTGCTATTTCACAAAATCCCAGATTGCACACCGATGCAAGCATGTGGATATCGGACATCACTTCATCGAGAGATCATGTCGAGAAAAAAGACATAAGGATGGAGAAAATTCATCTTGATAAGCGAAAAGTTCGATATCTTGACTAAACCTTTGGCTAAATCAAGATTTCGTGAACTTTCGTTGAATTAGGGATGTTAGAACTAGGTGTATAGAGTAAATCTCAAAAATTGAAGGTTTTCGATGCATGAAGTTTTTCTCGAAATTCTCTTGAGAAACTTAGGATAAAATGGAAATACCGAATTGAGTCTCGTGGAACTCAGATTCTTCAAGGTCAAGACTCAAGAGATATCTTGAACCAATTCAAGATTCGATCATAATCGACATTTTATCAAGGTCGAAGATTTCAGAAGACCGACAGATAGGAAATTAGTCCAAGAAGTAATGACTCATGCAACTCATTTATTGCTTAAGTAAAGCTCAAGAATCATTCGCAATAAATACAAAACACCGAAGGAATGTTTTTTAATCTTGGGATCGTTTTAAATTCAAGAAGGTCAACAATCATTTAATGCTCGCTACATTAATGACCAATGAGGATGGTTTGGCGGCTTACTTTTTGAGATCGATTGGTTCAGATAATACCGATTAATCGGAGATTAATCTCAACCGTTGTTTTTCACCTAACCAACACGATTCCCCACGATCTTGAAGCTATATATACCCTAAGAAGCCTTTCAAGCCAAAATTTTATCAAACTCTTCGTTCCCAAATCCTCTGCAAATAAAAATCCCCTTTGCCCAGAAATTCCCAAAACCCTAAAGCTTCATTTCTTAAATCAATCTCTAAAATGGCCCCAACCTTGTTCGAAAAATTAGACGAAACCAACAAGCCTTGGTACGAGTTCGTTGTCTCACTCGAAAGCACAACCAACTCAAAGCCAGAAGAGGAGGCTCTGCATATGATTCAACTGGCTAAACTCACCCAACTAGTCGCAAATCGACCAGACCAGGAGTTTGCGAAAGAGGTAATTGAATTCATCTATAACTTGAAGATAGATGAAGAAGATGGTATGCATTATTCGATTATCGTATCACATTTAGAGCAATCGTCCAAATACGTAGATTTTGAGAGGGATTTGTACATAATTCTGAAAAATCTGAATGATGTTTTTGAGCTCTGTGATAGAGGAGAGGATCCTACGATGTATATGTCGGGTAGAGAGCAGGAATACTTAGATAGGATTGCTGAGAATCCTGTGAAGTTTGAGGCGACACTGCATAAAAGGCACCTGAAGCCACAATATCGTGTTTTGATGGATATTGTGAGCAAGTGCATCATGAGTCTTGCGGGGAGTTTTGAGCGGATCGAAGACCCAAGCTCGACATGATGGCGGCGATCGAGGCCTCACCCACCACTGACTTCAACTGGCTGAAATTCCTGATTCAGATGGTGAGTGAGCAGACCAAAGTTTTGAGGAAGGTTGACGGGGCGATCTCAATCAAAGGCAAGATCCACCATGCCACCAAAATTGCTTATATTTTGGAGATGTGCAGAGAGGAGGAGGATATCTTCGCCAATTCGACCTCATTCCCTAAGTCCAAAATTCTCTTTAAACCCATTCTTGCAAAAAGCAAACCTTCAGGGGGAAGAGAGAAAAGAAGGTAGAATCACCTTCTGGGGCTGCTGAAAAAGAGACCCAACAAACCAGGGGGAAGGTTTTGTTGGAGGCAAAGATGTTGAAATAGAAGGATCTTGCTCTAAAACGCAGAAGATTGGTGGTTCTCACCGATGAAGATGGAAGTGATTCTGAAGAGATTCAACCTGAGGGCCAAACCGCCCGAGTTCACCATTACAAGTGTTGGCTTAGGTTATCTCTAGGACACAGATCGATCGAGGAGCGGTGTCTTCTCTCGAGGTGCTTTCGAGACATCGCTCGATTTCGATAAAAATTTCTCAGAAATTTTTAAAGGAGCTCAGACCTCAAAGATACCTACCTCGATGTGCAAGCTCGAGACTAAGAGCCGCTGAGAGTCGATCCGAAGATGTGCAACTCGACCGAACGAGCCAACTCGAGGGATATGCCACCAGTCCTCGTAACCCACTCGTGATGCAAACCGAGGACTGACCAAGACAACATTCTTTGTCCGAGGCTCAGGAGCGTATTTTTGATGAGCTCTGAGTGATCTATCGCTTGATCCTCACCGATGCTTCAACTGAACCAGAGAGCCCGAGATGGAAGAAGGGAGAAGTCAAGAAGGCGATTGGAGGAGCAAGGGGGAATCGGTTCATTTTGACCGCTACCTTCGAGCTCACCATACCCCCCCCGCAAGATGTTTTTCTTCGGATTAAGGACCGACTGGGAAATTTATAGTTTTGATGAAAGTTCCAAAAACACATGTAATAGGACCAATGGAACTGTTAATGAATCGATGTTTACATTATCGCGATAGGAGACCAGTTGATAATGATTGTATAGAAAAAAGCGATGTAATAGATAGGTCACATATTGAGGGGAACTCAATATGTAAAGGTCGATCCAAGAATCGGAAGAAAAGCCGATATCCCGGACAGGCGAAATGCTAAACGAACGGAAGATCGGATCGAATCGATCTAGTCGATAACTCAGCCGAAGTCATGAAGCTCAAACCTCGAATACTAGAAGATCGATGACTTCCGTAATATCGACATCGAAGACCTACATCAGTAGAGTCGCCCGGTTGAAGCTAGAGTCAACAGCGCCAAGACTCCATCGTTGGATCATCGATTCAGACCGACGATCGACTCCAAGATGAAAATCGATGTTTTATCTTATCATCGTCTGCGATCCGAACAAGATGAATACCAACCTTAGTTGGAGGAACAACACCGCAAAACAAGGCTTCCATCCAATAAGGAAGAGACACGTATGAACGTAATCGATACTCATGGGATTCGATGTTGCTCTCTCAAACGGCTATAAAATACACATTCACGCTTTTCGGCCATGCCGCCTCTGAAGCACGCCACATCAAGCCCGCAAGTCTACCTAAAATAGCTTCGAGATTCAAATTGCTCTCCAACGCTCTTTGATCTCAAGGTCTATAAATATGGGATCACACTTCGAGTGAAACACGGAAATGCTTGGACAAACAACATAATCACGAAGCTCAAACTATAGTCGATTTCCATACGAAAGAACACAACAACAAGCTTATTTTATATTGTGTTCATCCCATAAGTTCTTAGCAAGAAATCTTTTCATCTAGCTTTTTAGGTCATTTGTAATGCAAAGAAAGATTTCATAGTTGAACCTCAACAATCTTACCCAAACCCCAAGTTAGGATAAGTTGTTTAAAGAAGATTTCGATCTAGGGTTTCTAATCTTGATTTAAGGATCGGTTGAGTGAGAACTCTTAAAACATCTGTTGGTGTCTTGGTTGGACTAACACACTAAACTAAGTCCAATCGGTTAAAATCGGTTAAGTTGGTGCCCTTGTGAAAGGGAAGAGTGGGCCGGGGACTAGTTTGTCCGAACCACTATAAATCTTGTGTGCCTTTTATTGCTTTTGATTAATCGCTCTCACATCGCACAATCTTAAAGCGCATACATATTCTAAGTTAAGATTAGATAGCACCAAGCTTCGATCGTCCGGACTTTGATATTTACGTCATCCGATTAAAAGATAAAACTTGGAATCGATTTATACAAACCGGTTTTTCACACATCGGTAAAACTTAAAAAGCTTCCGCACACATCGATTAATCGATAGTTCTGGGAATCGATCTAGCCTTCCGCGTTCAAGAAGTTAGTTATCGCACCAAATCGATTCACTCGCATGATCGGTATCTGCTCGCACACCGATCCGCACGAAAAGTTTTTCGTAAGTCTATTCACCCTCCCCTCTAGACTTACGCCTCACATAACCCGTCGACCTACAAGTGGTATCGTAGCGGTTGGTTCTTCCCGACCCATCGACTCGTGGTCATTGTGGTCAATCGAATCGATCTTGAAAACCGCTTTTTTAAAACTCATTCATTTTCCAAAATCACTCAAAGATGGATAACACGTCCGGTATGTATCATGATCTGCCGAAGTTCTCAATTGATGAGTATGCGATTGGGCCATATATATGTCCAACCATCTAGGCTCGATCGGTGGCGTAATGATGGAAGTCATCGAGAGGACCCATCATCATTTACTACGACAATCTTGCGGTCGGAGGAGATCCGCACTTTCCCACGTGAAGTCTTGTGCGAAAAAAAGCCCAAACGATGGACACGTAAGAAAGAAAACCGCATACTCGACACCATCGCAAGACATATCATCATGAAGACAATGGATAAGGTCACCAAAGAAAAGATTAAGTATCTCAAATCTGCGAAAAGCAATGTGGGATACTCGCCGAGATCTGCGAGGAAATGAATGATAAAAGACAGTCTTCAAGCGGAACCGGTGAAGTTCGAGAAACCAAGATGTCAGCCCAACGAAAACCATCAACGAACTCGATGGAAGAATTACAAATGTCTATAAACAAGCTTCGAGAACTTGGTAGAGATGTCGATAAAGATATCAACTATAAGATCCTAAGGTCTCTCACCAAGAAATGGGACATGAAGGTCACGGTAATCAAAGATTGCCGGGACATTTCAAGAATGAAACCTAGTAGCTTGTTCTTGAGTCTTAAAGCTCACGAGTTCGACTTCGATTGAAAGAGGTCAAGTGATGAAGACGAGGTCCTCAACAAAACCTCGACTTCAAAATCGATTGCTTTCAAGGCAACCAAAGAGCGAACAAAGGCCAATGAACCCATTGGAAATATATTAAGTCGAAGGTAATGCATCGCTTTACTTACCGGGAAGCTTGAGAAGTCGGATATACAACTTGGTAAGTATCGAAGATTTTATAAGGACTATCAACATAGCGGATTTGAGATAGGAGATCGCATAATAGATCTCCGAAGAACCGAGATCCGATGATCGGAGGGATCCAGAGATGAAAGGGAAAGAGATAGTCGACGAAGGAAGGTAGAGATAACCAATCGATAGAAGAAACTCGACTACTATCGAAAAGGGAAATCACCGATAGGTCATACAGACGGAGTGATTCACCCGAAGGAAAGGAACGGTGGATCCAGAGCGTTTTCCCAAGTGAGAAGCCAGTCACTATAAGCCTGATCGCCTGCACTGACGCCGAGAGAGGGAAGAAAAGAGGAACAAAAGAGAGCAACGGTATAGAGACGTAAGAGCCATGGTTGCCGATCGTCGAATCGACGATTCCTATCTCGCCTCCGAGGACTCCGGATACTCCTCTCAGAGAAGACTTCGCCGATCGCTAGAAGGTCACCGACTTCTATGAAAAAGAAGATCCGATATTCTCGTCGACGATGATGAACTCTGCGGATGGCGGGGAGGACCAGTCAAGAGGTAACCTCCAAACCCCCTTCGCTCGCTTTCTACACCGCTATCATTAGCACACCGCCGGGAGATTGACCGCAGCTCTACTCTACTGAAGCAATTGCTTGAAGATCTCTCAATGCAAGAGAAACTTATGCTATTGTGGAAGCCGAGAATGATAAGTCGAGGACTAGAAATAATCACCTTTGCTAAAAAGAAAATGATCTCGAAAAGCCTCCGAACTTAGATCAAATTAAACCGCCGTAAGGTAACCGAGGAATTTAAAATTCTCGGTTAAGGCTTCGATCGAGAAAAGCAGATCAAAGAAATGATGGAAATTAACAGACAAAGAAGTCGATGACTTCAAAATCTTGCAAGCAAAATTCGATGAGCTATTCCGAATGCATGAAAGTCCTAAAATCCTCCGAGGATAATCACGTAAGAAAATAGATGTTTTTTTCAAAATCATCTCAAACCGTTAAAGACATAAACGCCTATTTTCGAGTAAAGATTGATAAGGAGGGACTTGGCTATGAGAAACCCTCCACATCCTCAAAAGCCCCGACCGATTCATCTCGTAAGGTGTAATCGCAATTTAAAAAAGATACACCAAAAGCTAAACTTGTATCTAATAGGGGTAAGAGACCGGTTTGAGCGGTAAGGCAAGTGCCTAACCGTAAAGGGAAACGAAATGGACCCCAACCGGTAAAGCATCACCGAGGAATCAAATCGGAAGAACCCAGTTCTTCCGAAGAGACCTCAACTCGATCAACGATCGAAATCGAAAAGACAACCTACAAAAGGGAAGTCTAATCGAGACCCAATCAAGGTCACCGCCTAATAAGCATGCTTCGTAAATCAAAACCATCTATCGCGAAAAGGATATGAATCTTTTGATGGTAGCGAATGTACTACCCCTATAATCGAAATTTAGAACAACTGCTTTTTAACCACAATCGATAAAAAGAAGACAAACCAAAAGATAAATCATAAGTCTTCTAAGTCATCCAAGGTTCACATAAGTAATCATACAAATCGAAAAGCATATGAGGATAAGTATGATTATGTTGACAGTATGGGAGACAAATCAGCCTTCGATCCGACCGATCACAATAGAAGTGCTTTCGTTTGTATGGATCCCCAAATCAAAACCTAACCCCTCGGGACCCAATCCGAAAATTACCTAAAACCCGATCCGATTCTTGAGGGTTCGCGTGGGTCCGCCAACAAAGGAGGTGTGCAAGCAACTATCTGGTACATCGATAGTGGATGCTCAAGGCACATGACTGGAAGCAAACATCTCCTCAGCTCCTACATAGAACAGAAAGGGCCCGCGTGTACTCTTCGGTGATGATAACTTTGGTTATACCAAAGGGTTCGAACCTTAGAGAATGATGATGTACAAATAATCGAGTCTCGCTTTGTCGAGGTCTGTCCGAAGCACAACCTATTATCGGTTTCACAATTCTGCGACAAACGGATTCAAAGGTTGAGTTCTCGACCGATCAATGCACTATCAAGAATCGAGTCACTCAACGCATTTTGCTAACTCGGTTCAAGAAAAGGGACGATCTACACAATTGATTGAACAGTTGTGTCCAAGAAATGCGTGCTCGATTGTTAAGAGTTCCAAAAGTAGCGATTGGCTCGCACAAAAAGAATGAGCCATCTGAACTTTAAAACTCTTAATAAGATAGCTAGGATGTCTCTAGTGGAAGGACTTCCGAATGAAGTATTCTCAAAGGATCAGACATGTTCTGCATGTCAGAAGGGAAAACAGGTCAAAGCTTCATTCAAAGGAATTTCCGGACCGGATCCAAACATCTGCCGCAAATGCTTCATATGGATCTGTTTGGACCCGATTACACCACCATCTCAACGGACGCAAATACACTCTGGTAATCGTGGATGACTACTCCAAGTTTACCTGGGTTATATTCTTACATAAGAAGAATGAGACGACAACCAAGATACCCGAGCTGCTAAGAAGATTACAAAATGAGAAGGGTGTCAGCGTAGTAAAAATCGGATCAGATAAAGGTACAGAATTTCTGAACTCCTTTATTACTGATTTTTGCTCTAAGTTTGGTATACTGAGATGAAACATCACCGCGAGGACGCCACAAATGTAATGGAGTAAATTTGAATCGGAGGAACGTAAACTCTCAAAGAAGTTCGCCGAACAATGTTAGTTGAACATGCGATACCAAACCGCTTTCAAGGCGTAAGAATCAACATCGCATGCCATACGCAGTAACGGATGTCTCCCCACTAAGGCTCACTACAAAACACCCTATGAACTGGGAAGGGCGTAAAACCTCGTGTTTTTACTTCCATGTTTTTAGGTGCAAGTGTTTCATACACAACAATGGGAAAAAGTCGGTTGAAGACTTTTGAGGCCAAGTCCGATGAGGGTATATTTCTAGGGTATTCCTCATCTAGCAAAAGCCTTCGTGGTCTACAACAAACGAACCCTAGTTGTGGAAGAAACACCCATGTAGCCTTTGATGAAGCATCTTCTCGATCAAGAGAAATCGCCTCGTAACAAGAAGTACCGATCTACCGTAACCCGATATTCGTAAAATGGATCACCTAACGATCAAGGAAAAAGGATCGAAATCGTATCAATTTACATTCCGCATCTAGCCGATTCACCGGATCAATCGAGATCCTAAGGTACGAACAATCCTTCGATGAAAAAAATCGATTCAAATGAGATAAGAGTAATGAACCATCCTGGTTAGGGGGAACTTCGAAGTTCTCACGAATGAGACATCGGCACATGATGATTCCAACATCACCGAGACTTGTTCTTATCAAGTGGACCATAACCTGCACCACTCCCAATCACTAGAATAAGATTTTATCGAAAACGGACGATGTTCTCAAAAACCGACGCAAATCGTAATGAAGGACTGGATAACCGATCATCCAACCGATCCGATAATCGGAGACCCGCTCGATAAAATTAAAACTAGACATCAGATTGGTGAAAGTGCCATGTATTCTTTATTATCTGTCTATGAAGGAACCAACTACAATAGAGGAAGCATTACAAGACGGCCTTATTTGGATTCTAGCCATGCAGGAGGAGCCGGAACAGTTTGAGAGAAATGAAGTATGGGAACTTGTAGATGCACCGTGTCATCAAGACGTAATTGGCACGAAAATGGATCTTCAAGAACAAGAGAGATGAGAAAATGTCATCACGAAAATAAGGCAAGACTTGTTGCTAAGGGGTATTCACAATCGAAGGAATTGATTACGATGAGACCTTTGCACCGTCGCCGCCGCTTTTGAAGCCATTTCGGGTACATTTAAAGCTTACGCTTCCCACGAGGGTTCACTGTGGTATCGATGGACGAAAGAGTGCTTTCTTAAACGGGGTACTAGCGGAGGAAGTTTATGCTCGAACAACCTCCGTGCTTTGAAAAAGGCAAACCAAGTGTATCGTTTAAGAAAAAGCTCTTTATAACTAAAACAGTTCATGAGCTCGGTATGATACACTCTCTCGGTTCTTGATCGAAAGTGGGTTCACTAAAGGAATAAAGGGATGTAACCTTATTGAAATAGAAGATGGAGAAGATATTCGATGGTTCAGATTCGTGGACGACATCATCTTCGGATCTCCTAACAAGAGCCTATGTGAAAGATTCAAGAAATCGATGCAAGGGAAATTCGAGATGTCCATGATGGGTCGATGAATTACTTTCTAGGTCTCCAAGTTAAACAAAGTTCGAAGGATATTCATCGCATGCCAAGCAAAAGTACACTAGGAATCTTTTGGCTAAGTTTGGAATTCAAAATAGTAAGGAAGCCAAAATTCCTATGATGACCGGATTCAAGATGGATCCGGATGAGGCCGGTCGAAACAAATCGTAAGAATATAGGGCTCTCATTGGATCTTTATTATACCCGACCGCCAGCCACTGAGATATCACTTTCGCAAGAGGGTGTATGTGCGATTTCGGTGCAAATCCAATGATCACCACCTAGAAGCGCCTTAAGCGATTTTAAGTATCTCAAGGAACAATAAACCTTGGTTTATTTTACCCATCGATGATAATCTAGAGCTTAGTGTGTATTCTCGATTACGACATGGAGGTTGCAAGATCGACGTAAAATCAACCTCGTGAACATGTCGGGTTCTTAGGAAGTAAACCGATCTCGTGGTTTTCAAAAAGCAAACATCGCCATGACATCAACAACTCAAGCGTAATATATGGTCAGCAGGGAAGTCGTTGTTCCCAATCGCCCGCTTAGCAACAGTCGGCGGTGAGGATTACAACATTGTAGCTAAGAACGTGCCTATATTCTCGCGACAAAGAATAGTCTTTTGCAATCACTCGTAATCCAGTTCTACATACAAGATGCAAGCATGTGGATGTCGACACCACTTTATAAGAGATCACGTTGAAAAGAAGAATATCGAATGGAAAAGATTCATACCGATATACGTATAAAGGCCGATATTCTAACCAAGCCACTAGCCGAGATCGATTCGAGAGATTTATGCAATGAGCTAGGACTTCTAGATCTTGGAGAAATGTCACCAAAAATGTTTGATGGAATGCTCTCGAACTAGCCGGGTTAAGAGACTAACGGACGAGAAAAATCAGTTGAGTATGGTATCTTAATCGATCTCAAGAGACCGATAAGCAAAAAATCGATCGACTTACACGCTACCGGATCCAAAGGAACTCGATCGATTTTTAGTTTATCGATTTAAAGTCTATCGGTTTAAAGGAACCGATCGATTCAAGGTTTATCGATTTAAGGAAAATGCTCGGTTTAAAGGATTATCTCGATTAAATCAATTTGGTTATAGTATTTCTTTGTGATTCGCTTTTAATCATTCAACAAGCAAGATTCAGAGATTAAGAGCTAAACAATCGCATAAGAAAGGTGAATTTACACAACGATGAAATAATGAAAACTTTCATTGATAAAAAACCCGGCGTGAGGTTACATTACGAAGTTACAAGTACAAGAAGACCCGGAGGTCAAGACATAAATGTTAACCAAAATCCTAAACCTATAACCCTAAACCCTCATCCTAACCCCGTAAGTGAAGGAAAGAGAGATTTTAAACTCTCATTTTCCCCACTTAACAAGGGGTGAGAGAGGCTTTTAAAGAAAACAGTAATCCCAAGGCGGTCGCAAAAAGTCAAGATCAAGAAAACCGAGCGACAGAGGCCTTGATAGGATTCTTAAGCCCGAGCCCTAAAAAGGAGGAGTAGTAGGGCTCTCTAGTTAAATGGAGCACGGTGCCAAAGAGTTGGTCGTCGATCTCATGGGCACATGTGTTTGATATTTTATACCGCATTAAGTCCGATGGTTCTCGTTACATCATCCAGATAGACACACAAGGTGCATACGGTTAGGAGAAGTGTCTTCTCGGCTTGCAACAAAGAGATCCGCCATACTGGTGGTAGAGAAGCTTTGCAAAGAATCGTATGTGAAATCGAAGATGATGAAGAAAAACAAAGAATAAGGGATGCAAAGGGTTGATTTGAGAAGATGAAACCATATAAAAGGGTGTAAAAGTGTTTGCCTTAAGTCTCAATTTGAAACAAGGGTTCACCAAGATACATGATTCTTACAAAGAAGATAAGTATGGTGAATGGGTGATGTTGTGTAAAACATTGGTCCAATTTATAGAGGCCAAGCAAGGATGCAAATGCAATTTCCATTTCAAGAAGCCTATCCGAGAAATTTGCATCAAAAGGACAAATATGTAGAAATCACGACCGATAATTGGATAAATTTACGGTTGATTGACATATCGAGAGATTCATTTATATTTACGCATGTCAATCACGCCTACTTAGGGAATAGAAGCTACTACTCTAGACTAAGTTTTGGCGGTAACACTTATCCCAAGAATTGGCTTAATCAAAAGAATCGATGAGGTCAACCAAAAATCGATTACTTACTTAGCATGATCAGATGAGAGAGATCTGGCTGAGCTTGAAACTCCAATAAATCGATATATCACTATAAATCAAAATATCGGTTGAAGGGGGAACTTCAACCGATCAAGGAGGATCAAAAGGGAAATCGACGCGTTTTTCGAGGAAAGATCACCTAAGCTCAAGTTTCAACAAATCGATCAAACCGAGAAGATCGGTTAAAAGGATCGATTGGGAAATTTCTTAAGGCTTAGGCGAAATGATTAAGATCAACAAGTGGAATCAACCTTGACAAGTAATATTGACCGACATAAAGATCACCAACCAGATCGCATCTCTTTTCTCTTGTTCTTTACTTATTTATCGGATCGATTCGATATTATTTGCCTTACTGTACCTACTATCCTTGTGACGTGTACTCTGCAAATCATTTAATGCGGACGTGGGGTACATGTATTAACTGCTACTTGATCGTGCTTTTAAATCCAAAAGTTTTGTGTACGTCGTTTTTTTCCAACCCTACGATCAAAACCGCTAAATCTGGAGCGCATAATCTTTTCAAAACGATTGATCTTCAAAATCTTGTCTTATTGTACCCTCCGCCTCTATATAAGATTCATCAAACCATACCAGAGTTTTTCTGCTTCACAAACTTGCATTACTCTCAATTGAAAAAACTTCAAATTTTCTCTCGCTTTCAAAACGATTTCTTAGAGTTCAAAATCTTCTCCGAAAATTTGAATCGGTAATATTTTCTTTTAAACTTAATGATGAATCTTTCTTTCCGTTAAAAACATTGTTTTCAAAAGTTGTTTTTCGGAATTTATGCTTCATTGCCTTTTGTTTTCCGCGATATAATATTGATATTGATTATGCACAAATTTAATGAGTCTATCTCACCTGTAGATGGCCACTCATGGACTAGGAAAGATCATGTGCAATTATGCGAATCGCAACGAAGATCTTTGAGGATAAGTTCGCTCGGTTTGGAACCACCGAGGATTCTCAATCCATGGAGGTGGAACAAATTTCAAGAAGGCCGGATCGAAACATATTGCTCGCTTTCAATCGCAATCCAAAGGATGCAAAGATGAAGCACTTCAATTCTTGCGAAATTTGAGTGTGGATACTAAAAAAACAGAGACGAATCGATGTCGCTCCAACAATCTGAGAAGAAATCGATCGACAAATGCGCACATCACTGGTCCGTTCACTACTAAAAGGATTTAATCTCACCGACACTTCTGAGAGAATGAGGACGAAGAAATCGAGAGGGAGCTCTTAAGAGAGGCGTATAAACATCGTAAAAGCCGATTCATCGTGCCAATGCTCAAAAGAAAGTACAGACGTTGTTTGACATTCTATCAAGAACGATCATGGGAATCTTTTAGCCCGGATGCTCACATCACCAAAAATGTACAAAGATGGCAAAGAATAATTGATGGGGCCTGAACATCAATTGGCACGGCTTCCTAAAGCCATCTTGCTCCAAGAACACGAAAAATTTGGAGTCAATGAATCCAAAGCGTGTCTTTCTCGAAAAAGAGAGTCACAATCTCAACAAGGTTGCGCTTATATTGAAAGACAAACCGCCAAGCTACCGAATGGAATCGAATGGATCAAGTCCTACAATGCCTTCTTCTCATCAACTTCGCTATATATATGGGCCACCAGACGATGACAAGGAGCCCACTCCAACAAAAATCAAGAAAGGAAAGAGCAAAGAAGCCTTATCCACACCCGCCTGCTCCACGTAAAAAGAAACGAAAACCGTGAAGGCCTGTGAGAAGAGGCCAAAGAAAGCAAAGCAAGCTACCATGACTCTAGCACTAGAAGATGAGTCGAAGAAGAAAGAGCGCTGTAAAGCCTGCAGGCACAACAAAGAATGTAATCGACAGTAAGCTTTCAACCCGAGGGCTCGCTAACGATCTCGAGGTAGAAGCACAAACCGAGCAATCTCCTTCTCAACCTCAAGTCGATTCACCGCCAGATTAAAGGTCGCGAGCATGTCTTCATGCTAGTTCACCGCCATGAACTCAACCGATATAACCGCTACTACAGCAGAATCCATCGCAGTCGAACTAATCGCATAACTTCCGCCGACTCAAGCACAACCGTAAGCTTCCACATCTCATCCAATGTAATCTCGACAGATAATTCCTCAGATCCAGATCAACAAAGACCATCACCGGAAAAATGGTCGACTAAGAATTGAACGAGAGATTGATGAGACGTATCCACAACTCGGGTCGCCCATCCTCGCTATCGAGAAGAAGTCATGGAGATCCTCACCGAGAGATCTCAGATTAAAAAAGCTTCGGATCTTATCTTACTTGTTGAATGATGGGTGGTGTGGATGAGTTCGCAGATTTTGACTTCGATATGAGGAAGTCCGCCAAAAGTGGGATCACCAAAATTTGAGCTCATATCCGATAAACTGCGGAAAGCTCTTCCGATCCACGTGGAAGTTGGAATTGCCTTTTAAGAGAAGCCGGAGACCGCCAAGAAGCTCGAAAAAACGCATTTGAAATGGTGAATGCCGAGTCGCCGATGAAAGTGGAACCGTGTCATAGCTTCACGACCAACCACCGGAGGCACAAACAACCAACCTCGATCAAGTGATGGATCCAATTCCTACATCTCAAATCACCATCGATCAACTTCGGTGAGATCGATCTTGTCTCAAAGATCTCCCGAAAGAAGAGATTGATGGAGTGCTAATCGAATCGAGACAAATCGATCTCAAACAAATCGAAGCAATCGAGAGATCGCCTCTCCCAATCCATGACCACCATATCTCGCCGAGCTTACAAAAATCGGTTGATGACAAGTCAAACAGTGGATCAAAATCAATCTTCTTTTTCGACGCCACCGAAAAAGGCTCGAGTTATCGAAGAGAAATTTGATAAAATGATTTGGACACTCTCTTCTACAATGGAAACCGCCAAGAAAGAGCCGACATAACCGCTTGAATCCGACACTCAAACTTCGTGTTTATCTCGCTAATGATCTAAATCGCATTGTCGATCCAACTTTGGGTCTCGACTTCCCACTCAACGCGCTTTTTGATCAAACCAAAAAAGGGGAAGGATCCGAGAAACCAACCGACACATCGTAAGATAAGGCCCATGGACAAAGCTCAATTGCAAGAAAGGTCACCGGGTTTGGGACATCAAAATCTGACCAGCTACTCGCACCGAAAGTCACCAAGCAATGACTAATCGACATCTGGTGATAAGGAGCTAGTCAGAAAATTGTCCAAAGAGCGTATTTAATCAAGAAGAAAGAAGGATGTAAAAAAAGCACAAGCGTGAAGGGTTGAAACAGAAGTTCAAATCAAGGGCTAAGAAAGGATTGACCGAAAATCGCACGGAACCTCGGTTACCCGCAAAGAGTCGGCGAGATCATACCAAAAAATCACTACACGCTAAGAGGTTTGAGGAATGGAATAAGATCGTTGAATGGCTTCTTGATGCCTTTGTCCTGATCTTGTTCCAAAAGAAGAATCACCCGGATGATGAGTTCTCAACCGTTACTGTATAAATTTCCGGACTTCAAGTATCCGGAAAATGAGGCCAAGCTTATAAATGTAAAGATATCTCGCCAAGAGTATGATCCGTTAGTATACTTTCGAAGAAGGCGGATGGCTCATTTGACAGACTTTGCATTTGAGAGATTCTACTTTGACATCTTGAGCAAATCGCATATAACCGATCAAGTGCGCATAACCGATGTCAAATGGAAACTCTATCGATTTTCAACGCTCCACAAGACCAAAGAGAAATGCCAAGGATACAAGCCCAAGGAGTGAAGAATCGAAGACGCTCAGGGATCACCGCTTTTAAATTCAAAACTTTTCTCGATGTAACATGTAATCAACATATCTAATGAAAAGTTTATCTTTTCCCCAAGACAAAATCTCTTTGTTTTCCGATTACTTGCTTTTAATCTGTTTCTATACTTATCAACTGCTTGTTTCTCAGTGTTTTGGTTTCATCAAAAAAGGGAAAATTGTTGGGAAATTTATAGTTTTGATGAAAGTTCCAAAAAACACATGTACATAGGACCAACAGACTCAAGTAATGACCGATGTTTACATTATCGCGATAGGAGACCAACTTGATAATGATTGTATAGAAAAACTGGATGTAATAGATAGGTCACATATTGAGGGGGAACTCAATATGTAAAGGTCGATCCAAGAATCGTAAGAAAGCCGATATCCCACAGTAAGGTAATGCTAAAACCAGAATCTAAGATCGATCGAACCGATCTAGTCGATAACTTCAGTGAAGTCATGAAGCTCAAACCTCGAATACTAGAAGATCGATGACTTCGAGAATATCGCACGTAAGACCTACATCAATAGGAAGTCCCGATTGAAGCTAAGTCAAATAAAGGCGAAGACTCCATCGTGGACTGATCGATTCAGACCGATCGATCAGCTCACAAGATGAAAACCGATGTTTTATCTTATCACACGCCTACGATCCAACAAGATGAATACCAACCTACGTTGGAACAACACTGCAGCAAGGCTTCCATCCAATAAGGAAGAGACACG